>JABUQX010018597.1:32500-42500 GCA_015478945.1 Trachelipus rathkii
AGAATTATCAAAGCCATTAAATTTTGTGCAAATCTTGAACTCCCCTTAAGGGGTCATGACGAAAGTTCTGATTCTATGAATCCTGGTGTTTTTAAATCCTTAATAGAATACAGTGCTGAATTAGATCCAACTTTAAGAGATCACTTAAAAAGTTCTAACGTTTTCAAAGGAACTTCAATGACTATACAAAATGATTTACTTTCTTGCTCTTGGGAAATATGTAGGATGCACATATTAAAAGAGATTTCACAAGCTAGCTTTATAGGCATAATCGCAGATGAAACCTCTGATATATCAAACGAATTTCAATTAGCTCTCATTTTGCGCTATGAATATGACGGGAATATAAAAGAAAGATTTTGGGGACTTTTTAACCCAGCTTCTCACAGGGCAGAATCAATAGCTAGCGTTATTTCTGATCAATTAAAATCCATTTTACCGAACTGTCCAGAAAAATTGATTGCTCAAAGTTATGATGGTGCCGCAGTTATGAGTGGACACGTCAGTGGTGTAAACGTATTTATAAAAGACGTTTATCCAAATGCACATTATGTACACTGTTATGCGCATCAAATTAATTTGATAATGACTCAGTCAGTTTCTCAAATTCCAGAAGTTGGAGAATTCTTTAGAAATATGTCACTAATTCCAACCTTTTTTTCACAATCTCCTCAGAGATGCTCTGTATTAGATGAAATTATTGGGAAACGGTTGCCAAAAACTGTTAAAACAAGATGGAATTTTAACATCCGAACTGTAAACATGGTTTTTGAACATAGAGAGCTATTGTTAGAGTGCTTTGAAAAAATTCTAAATGAAAGCAAACAACCAGGAACACGAGATCAAGCAGGAGGTTTGCAAAGGTTATTGACTGATCCTACTTTTGTATTTTGGCTCACTGTTTTCCGCCATATAATGCCGCACGTAGATTGTTTCTATAATAAAATTCAATCAAGAAATGCAGACGTAATTCTCATAAAACAAGCTGTGAGTGAACTACAATTAGAATTAGGAAAGATTAGAAACAGTATGACCACCATAATGGAAGAAATTGAGGGAACGTATGATGTTTGTGAGGTGAAGAGAAGAAGATCGTTAAATGCTTCCAATTACTACGAAATTAAAAAAGCTGCTGCGTATAAAGTGTGTGACATAATAATATCTCAGTCTAAGGAGAGGTTTTCGTTTAGTGATCATTTACTATCAGCTCAACTTTTCGAGCGTGAACACTTTAAATTATATAGAACCTCATTTCCCACAGTTGCATTTGAAAAGACTGTAACTGTTTATCCATTTTTTAACATCTTGAGACTCAAATCTGAACTTCAAGTTATATATTCTAGAGAAGATTTTTATTCCCTGAAAGGAGCTCTTGATTCTTATAAGTACATTATTGAAAATGGAATGGATCAGACTTTTGAAGAAACATTAAAGTTGCTAAAAATTTTAATAACTACTCCAATGGCATCTGTTGAAGCTGAAAGATGCTTTTCTAGATTAAAAAGAATAAAAACCGTTATTCGGAATACAATGGGGCAAGAAAGACTGAATGCCCTCGTTGCGCTTGCAACAGAAAGAGATATTGTCCAGAATCCATCTTTTGACAATCTTGTGATTGACTTATTTGCAAGTCAAAAAGCGAGAAGAATGGACTTTAGCTACAAATTATAAAAACCTACAATTTAATTATAAAGTAAGTAATTTATTATTTTTATATTTTATTTTAAATCATTCGTAACAGGTAACTTTTTTTATGTAATTGTGCTACCGTACGAAGTAGAATAATGTCATAGGCGGCTAACCTTTTGTATAAAATGCGATATATATATATATATATATATATATATCAAACAACTATACATCAGTATACGAGTATATATATATATATATATAAATAATATATATATATATATATATATATAATATATATTATATATATATATAATATAAATATAGATGTGAAATCGCACTCCCCATCCATTTCTATCACAGTCGCACTGATATTATATTAATACGTATAAATAGGTATATTATATATATATATATATATTATATTAATATATATATATATATATATATATAATAATCTATTATTATAGAGTGAGAGAGAAGAGAGAGAGAGGAGAGAGAGAGAGAGAGAGAGAGAGAGAGAGAGAGAGAGGGAGAGAGAGAGAGAGAGAGAGAGAGAGAGAGAGAGAGAGAGAGACAGAGAGAGAGAGCAAGTATATACAAAGCAAGCAATAGTAATGAAGTGAAATAATTCTGAAGATTCTCAGATCACCTTAAAAACGTGCTTAGCGAGAGTAGCGAGAGATATGATACATCTAGGAAAGATCAAGACGATAGGAAATATATATATTCAGAATATATTCTTTGAGTTTGCGACTGGAAAACATGATTTTTAAAATCAAAAAGCTAATGAAGGTGAAGTCATTGACATGAGATAGATTAGGTGGTGAGATGCTGAACAAAATTTCATGAAAGAAAGTTGAAAGGGAGAAAGTGTGAAAAAAGAACCACTTATTTATTTAAAGAATGAAAGATGGCTGTCTGTTACAGATTCTATAGAATAATTGGAAAAAATCAACGACAAGATACTGTAGATTGATGACAGGAATGAAAGTTTAGAAAGCTAAGCCTTTTAGCAAAAACCATCAAAAACTTTCGTTATGTCCAGTGTCATAGGAAGGATTCACCGAAATGCCAAAAAAGAAAGAATATCAATAGCCAAAGATTCCTTACAGAAATCACTTCCATTTGGGATGAGATTGGAAGAATTAGGATGCCTTTAAACATTCTGGTTTAGGATAGACTCGTAAGAGCAGAGCTTAGAGAAATAGGATTCAGTTAAATGATTGAGAGTAGTTTCATTTTCTGTTTTAGGCTAAATTAGAGCATTGCTTTAGCAGGAAGCAAAGGTAAAAGTTTATAATGATACTAACTAAACATTGGTACCCGGATATGGTGAAAGAGGAAGAACAGAAATCTGATAAGGGGAAAATAGCGAAATTGATTGCAGAAGATTGTTGAGCTTTAGCAGATTATAAGAGAGTTGTGGAGATGTAGGGAAAGAGCATGGAAAGAGGAAAAAGCAAAGTTGGAATTCTACTTTAAAGGAATCCACTGCCAGAGAGCCGGGGACAGAAAAAAAGGGAAACCCATAGGCTGACTCCACGTAAAGAGGCTTATTTATTTCATTCTTCACGGAATAGTTTTTGGTATAACGTGATAATTTGAACTTATTACTCGTATTGATGGATTGAAATATCATAGCTTAGCCTGATGAGTTATGAAGGGTTGTGAAGACAACTGCAAATCTGGTTGAAAGCACTGTCCCGCAAACGGATAACATATAAATAAAACAATAAATAAAAATTAACATGTTTAATGAGCTCAGTTGAAAGGAAAAGTAAAAAGAATGTACTTCACGCTGACAACTTGACATAGGACTTGATTGGAGGAACAGGTGAGGAAAGAGTTTGGATGACATAATATACCGAAGGATGGAAAGTTAAGAAGAGGAGGTATTTATTACCGTATATTAGATTCATTCCACTCTAAGAAGAATAAATGAAAAAAGGCATTAGCTGACAGCTACTACAAGTAGTTCACAGGATATATTAAACGGTAAGGCGCCATGTTCTTTTGAGAAAGCCATTGGATGGTGAACAATAATAGAACGGTAGTTCAAAGAGGACACAATAAATCATTTAAATAAATTTGAAGACAAGATAATGTTATTTTTGGAGTTAAAATAGTTGAACGACATTTAATAATAAAGTAATATATGGGATAGAAGACATATATATTATATATTATATATATACCTATATATATATATATATATATAGTATATTATATATATATATTATTATGATTTATATTATAATATATATATACTATAATCTATATATTATATATATAAATATATCACCCACTGATTATATTTATAATTCATATAATATATATTAATATATATATTAATATTACTAATAACTAAAGAAGGTGAGTGATATATATATATTAAATATATATTATATATATATAGATTATAGTGCGACTCGTGATAGATTTTGCACAACCGTAAAGGATTTACACATTTATATAATGATATATTATTTATATATATATATACTTAATATATATAATATATTATATATATATATATATATATGTATATATATATATATATATATATATTATATATATATATATATATTATATATATATATATCATATACTATATATATATATATATTATATACATCGTCATTTTATACAAAAGGTTACGCCTATAGCACTTCTTCTTATTCTCTGTAGGTCAGAATTTACATAAAAAAAAGTTGACTTGTTAGCCAAATGATCCTAGCAAAAATAATAAGGTTATACAAATAATTTAATCAACTCTCCCTTTTAATAATGTAAATTTGTAGGTTCTTTTTAACTTGTAGCTAAAGTCTCATTCTTTCTCGTTTTTGACTTGCAAGTAAGTCAAATCATCAATATTGGTCAAATAGGATTTGACATCACTTTTCCTGATTTGCAATGCGCAACGTAGGGCAATGTCAGGTAATATTCTTAGCCCCTCACTTAGTGCTTATTCCGCAACTAACTTGAACGTTTTTAATTCCTCTCTTCTATATCTCTAAGAAAAAGCATCTTCACAGCTTCAAATCAGATGCCATTAGGAGTCAGTTATTAAAATTTTTTTTAGCGAACTTTAACTGTTTCTTCAAAATCTGATCCATTCCCATTTTCATAATTGTACGACTTACTATTAGAATCAAGAGCTCCTTCAAGGGAATAAAAATCCTTCTCTAAACATATAATAACTTGAAGTTCAGATTTGAGTCTCAGAGTTTAATTTACAAAACCTGTAAGCCCAGTTAAGTCTTCTTCTAAGATGCAACTGTGGAAATGTAAGGTTCTATAATAATTTGTAAAGTGTTACGCTCGGATTAGAGTTGATGCCTATAGTAATGATTCAACTAACGAGAAACTACTCGCTTTAGACGTCAGATATATTGATTAATGTCAACATCTCTTGCTTCTATCGCCCAGGAGCTTGCTTTCTCTATTTCGAGTATGTGAAGCATTCTAGAATCTTCTTGCATATCCTTCGACCTCACAAAACCTCATAAGTTCCCTCAATTTTCCTTCAATTATGGTTGGTCTAGACTGTATTCGTTAATCGGTTCTTCTAAGTTCTTAATTGTAAGTTCATCACAGCTGTTTTTTGATGAGAATTACGTCTGCCATTTCTATGGCATTGAATTTTATTTTATAAGAACATCTCCAACGAGTTTGCGCGGTCATCTTAATATGGCGGACAAATACAGTGAGCAAATACAAAAAGGTAGATCAGTTTCAATAAGCCTTGTGCAACACTCATGCTTGATCTTACTGTGCTGTCCTGGGTTGTTTTGCTTTACATTAGAATTTTTTCAAAGCACTCTAACAATAACTCTCTATGTTCAAAAACCATTTTTACAGTTCGGATGTTAAAAATTCATCTTGGTATTTTAACAGTTTTTTGCAACCGTGTTCCAATAATTTTATTAATACAAGAGCATCCCTCTGAGGAGAATTGTAGAAAAATAGGCTTGGAATTAGTGGACATATATTTTTCGTAAAGAATTTTTCTTCCACTCTCTGGAATTTGAAAAACTGAACGTGAGTATTTCAATTAATTTGATGCGCATAACAGTGTACATAATGTGCATTTGGATAAACGTCTTTTATAAAAACGTTTACACCACTGACGTGTCCACTCATAACTGCGGCACTCACCATCATAACTTTGAGCAATCAATTTTTCTGGACAGTTCGGTAAAATGGATTTTAATTGATCAGAAATAACGCTAGCTATTGATTCTGCCTTGTGAGAAGCTGGGTTACTCGTAGTCAAAATCTTTCTTTTAATATTTCGTCCTATATTCATAGCCGAAAATGAGAGCTAATTGATTTCCATTCGTTTTGAATATCAGAGGTTTCCATCGCGATTATGCCTTAAAAGCCTAGCTTGTTGAAATTCTTTAATATGGTGCATCCTACATGATTGTCCAAGAGCAAGAAAGTAATATTTTGTATAGTCCATTGAAGTCTGTCCTTTTGACAAGCTTAGCACTTTTGAAGTGATTCTTAATAGTTGGATCTAAAGTTGCAGCACTGGTATTCTATGTAAGGATTTAAAACCAGACGCAGGATTTGCATAGAATCAAGAAACTTTAGTCATTGACCCCTTAAGGGGAGGTTCTAAGGATTTGGCACAAACCTAATTTGATGTTGATAAACTCTTAGTAAAATGCTATCTATTTTTTAGTAAACCTCTGCTGATTGGGCATTCAATCGCTTGTTTGGTAAGCTAGAATCAGACTAATTGTTCTTTTTATATTTTATTTTCCTATACTGCTAAATTAAGCTCATGTTTATATGAATTAACAGAAGCTTCATGTTTACCTATTCTTGACTGAGTAAGGGAGGGCTCTTATTAAAATCAGTCCACTCCCAATTCTGAGCCTAAGAATCGATCTCGCTTCCAAATACGCAAACTAGTGAGGAAAGCAAAAGCTAGAGCATTCTTGTCTCCTGAGGAGCTGAGACAGAGGCCCATTTGTTGTTTTATATAATCCACGTTTAAGACTTCTTCCGAGAGTACCGGTTTTTGTTGAGCTCTTGTTCATGATGTTCTGAGTTAACTTTTTATAGTTTGGCATAGGCCCATAGCAAGCTCTCATTGTTTTGATATAATTTATTTTTTCTATCAAAGAGAATGCTTGAAGAAAACGGTATTATTTATATATTTTATACACTATTCATTACTTGAAATTTATTTATCTAAATGTAAAAATATATATAAAGCAACAAATATAAAAAACTCAAACACAAACTCACTCCAAATATATCAACGTTAACTGACATAAAAAGAATAAATTATTATGGGATATCATGTGTCCGCTACTTTATGAATGCATGGCTCAAAATTTAACAAGAAAAAATTAGTTCTATCCATGTATAATATTAATATATTATATTATATATATTATATAATATATAATATATATATACATTGGTATGTAGTTTGAATCCGTGTAATTGAAATTTGAAATTCTATAATATAATATATTGATAATTATATATAATAATAATAGATAATATAATAATATAATAATATGTTAATAGATATAATATATAATAATAATAATATAATAATAATAATAATAATAATAATAATTAAATAATCAGTGTACGACAACAACTTACGCTGAGGCGATCTTAAGAACGCTCCAAAGTAAAAGTTTTTTATAATGCTTCTAGTATTCGCCTGCCAGACGTATAATAATCTTCACAATAACTATTGGAGCTATCAAGGAAGCGAATGATGATTTCGCTCGCACGAACATCATATTCTTATATAAAGAAATTGAAATTTTCAAAACGTACGTTACAACTGAGACAAGTATGTTTATTCAATTGTCTTTCTTATTAGATGAATTTTCCTTTACTTTCTGCCTTATTACAAGATTTTTTAGAAGAATGCATTCAATTATTTAATTAAAAATTGTATTCTTTTATAAGTATATTATTCAAATATAATATTTTAATTAAAGTGAGGAGGAGCGATATCGCTCAAATCGCTCCTATACACGAGTTGCCCCTGATCATAATTAATATAATAGATATATATATTATATAGTATATATTATTTATAAAGTGTATACTATATATATATATCATATATAGTATTATATATATATATAGATTAATATATATATATATATAATATATATATATTATAATATATATTATACATATAAATATAAATGTGATACCTTATATATATATATAAATATAATATATAATACAAAGGTGGCAAGTTAACAGGGTTAAAGCGTATAATTTCCCCGTTAATTAACTCGATTAATTTTTTTCGATTAACTTTCTACGCTTTGATCGGTGTAATTTCGGAAAAGAGAACGACTATCTAAGAGTTTACATTTGTGAAGTAACGTTTCGAGTTTAAATTATTTCACACATACACTCCGTAACCGCTTACCTTTAAATTTATGAGTTTATAGAAATTTTCCTTATCAGATTTAAATTGCATTAGAGGTAGGTTCGGATTGTCGATAACAAATTTTTTTTTTCCGAAAATTTTCTAAACGCTTCCTTCACAATGGCTCAAATCGTGTTTATTTCTTAATCTTATTGGTTTAGTATATAGTTTAGTATATAGTCTATTCTATTTCGTTCATTTATCTTGTTTTAAGTATGATTTTAAGGATGTACTTTGCCTTACAAAAAGAGCAGTTAATTCTAGACTTTAGTAGTTTACTTGAACTTTGCTTCTTTTGCGACTAGTGAAAAATATAAAGATACTAGTGCTTCATAAGCGTTGTAAACTTTAATAAAAATATACATATTTACGTATTAAAATTCCTCAAGTTTTGGACATATCTAATTAATTTTTAACAATAATTGTATACTACTCCGGTCTGTCCGTAAAAAGGAATGTCTCCGTTTCATGCTATTATAACAGCGTAATATTACAATATCGACAGCATATAATAACTCAAAGTGAGGTCAATGTAAACAGAGTTTCCTAGCATAATGTATCAATATGTGCCCCTCTTCGTTCATAGGGGAAACATCTCAGCCGATAATCCAATTCTTCCAAACATTGGTTAACAGATCCGGCGTAAACTGAACGCAACGGGAATGTTTGGCAATTCTGGTTTTTCCAAATCTGGCATATATTGGCAAACCCATGGAAGAATCGATGCGTTTAAGTTCCGGGACCGGGGGGTGCAGATATAATACGAACCTCTGTCGTTCTAGAATTCATTACGAACCAATCCAAACGATCCTAGGAGTAGCGTGTTCAACACAAAGCTCGACTAATGTATGGACTCCAATGTGGAGGGATCCAATTCTTGTGCCTGCCATAATAAAGGTGTTACCTGCTTCATTCCTCTAATAATTGGTGGAAAGAGCCATTGTTGATTGTAAACACTATTGACATGATTAGCGCGACCCCTGCTTACGTGTTGCTTCTGGCGAAAAAGAGAAGTCCGTGACCTGGCAGTTCCGGGATATTGCGAAGAAAAAGTTAACCTTCTAGGATAATACGTTCGTTTCTTCTACAAAGTTCATGAGCGGATTTTTCAACCCCAAGAATACGATAATTAATAGTAATTCACCTTACCACTGAGCTGAAGGTGGACTATCGCTTAAAGCACTACACGATCTAGAAGTCATCGTGCTCTCGACTACACACTGCCACAGGCAAAGGTAAACCGTATAGCATAGTCGTCGGGCTTTAAAAGCATGTTCAAAACTGCAACCGGTATTCAGCATGTGTAAAGCGTTTCCTTAACACTTGCCACACCATGGTTTTTTGCACTGCAGTTCGTGACTTTGCTACTTCCGAACAGGATTTTTCTGTAGGACTTATGAAGGAACGAGGCCTGAACGGTCCCACAATCATGTCACAGTCCACTTTGGCCGTCCTGTACTATTTGCCTTTACAAAGCCATCCATCTAGTTTGGCAAATTGCCATTACCAATCGGCGAATGTTTTTGCCCACTATGGAGGGAAGATCACTTGGAACCGTAAACGATACGCACGTTGAACCGTAATTACAGATTCATACTTAGCAAATTGTAGAACACAGAAAGCTGAAAGCTTTACGCCCAGGACTCGCCATTGTCAGTATGTGCCGCCACGCAACGAAAGAGAATGATTACAATCTTAAACCGTGCACTATGCGCGTATGTTCGACCTATCAAGGAACCTCAATTCTGGCGCATGTGCATATATTTTGAATCTATTGCAACTTACTCTTCACTTTGAAGTATGATATGCTGTGGATATTATATATTATGCTGTTATAATAAAGCATTGGAACTGGACATTCTTTTATGGACACCCGGTATTGAGTATTAATTAGTAAGGTATACGCTTTGGAAGTATTCTTCGCAAGCGGCAAAAGCATCTGAT
>JABUQX010018598.1:0-10000 GCA_015478945.1 Trachelipus rathkii
TTATTGAGTGTAATTGGTCAGTCTTGTGCCTCAACAAAATGAAGCCATTTTGCAAGTTGCCTCCGTTGGCACCCTGCTAGCCCATTTTCACGGAATGTGAAAAATTGGTAGTAGGCAAAGGGGTCCATCTTTTCTAAATCCTGAAGGTGATCGACGACGACGGTTAGATCGACCTCTGTCCCAGCCAGGAGAGCGACCTCTGTCGCAACCATTATCATTATGAGACATCCGTAGATCTAATTGATTTACTTGATATGTGAGGGCCTCCAACTTCTGGAACATCTCACTTAGTCGATTGTTTATTTGGGCCAAATCATTGTGTGAAATGTGGTCTTCTTTTCTAGGTTGGGGATCACTTGCCCTGGTAGGGACAAATGGAGTCACAGCATTGACCGAATAATCTGGATAGGATTTTGATTTATGACGTTGGGATTCCATGAACACGTCAGCTGCTTCCGGCCAAATTTATTGAATAACTCTCGCATCGCCCTTTCAATACCGTTTAATAGACGGTACCAAGATCCTCAGGTAGAACCACGAAGAAAACATTCTGTTTCATAAGGTTTTCATTTTGATGTAGAAGCCATTGGATAACTGCGGACTACTAACGATGCTTTAATTCTGGTTAAGATATGCGGTGGGCTTTTCACCAGGTTTAAGCTCCTGCCGAATATAAAATTTTTCAGCTTTCTCTTTATCCGATGAGCATAAGTTTTAGTTACAAGGCGAACCAATTCTTCCTATGTTTGGTCATTGATAGGAGATAGCTTATTCTTGAAGTTATTGCCGAAGGTAAGAGAGGACCAAGAAGTTGAACCTTTTCAATATTATCAGTAAACAAAATATAGGCTAAATAGAAATTCCACTTTATCTAACCATTTTCCCACATCCCTTGTTTCAAACCGAGGAATATCCTGCACAGAGAGTACTTTCCTAGTTCTTCGATGTGGTTCGGGTGATGGGGAGAGAGAACGATCATCACTCTCAACCAATAAGTTATGTAGAGTTGTGACCGGTTTCCGTTCCTTATTTAGAACTTTTCATTGATGTTCGCATCATTTTTCATTTATTTCATCTACAAAATGATGTATTAGAAATAATAACAGACGGTTGGATTATTAAATTTGAGCACCAGACCTGCTTCTAGTCGAAGTCATCGTTGTAAATTTATCAAAAAGTTTTTTTTTTTTTTTTTTTTTTTTTTTTTTTTTTTTTTTTTTTTCTATTGTCTAAATTGTACATCACTTAAAAACTTATTTTCCACTGTTTTATTTAGTTATTTTTGTGTGAAATGAGCACTTGACTCACTTTAAACTACACAAATTGACCCAAGTAGTGGCTAATTTTGTAAAATTGTTAAAAAAATTTTTTATTAAAACCATTTATTTATAAAAATAGGCCTGTTCTACAATAATCAGTTGTAGCTTACTTATATACGGGGGCCTAAGATGAGACCAGAAGTCTGCACCGCGTAGGCATGTTAGGACTCTATAACCACTATGTACTGAGTCCGAAACATACTTGTGATAGTGTCCTAAGTTTTAACTTAAAACCTTTTTTTTCTTTATTTTTAGTTTTTCACTTTTTATATCTGTAGATTTTTTTTTTCCTTTGCTTTAGGCTATTTAATGAAATGCACTAAAAATCTCATAGTCTTTTGTATTTTTTATTGTTGAAATCATAGTACGCATTTAACGTGCGTGATTAGCCTAGGCCTATAACTGAGCTTATTTTCCAAAGTTATTTAAGTGTATTATCAACATTCTATAGAAATTATTTATCTTATTTATTAATTTTTTTTAGTTTTTTTATATAGTTATATGTGAATACAATCCGTTACTCAAAAATTGGTTAATATTTATTATCTCTATTACTTTACAAAGCCCTAACTTTAATTTCTTTAATTAATTCATTTAAATTCGTAAGTCACTCTGGGACAATCGACCAACGTGGAAGACACGTTAGTCCTGGGGTCCTACAGAATCCCTGTTGCACCGACATTGAACCGGGGAAGAAAGTTTAGATTTTTATTCATCATAATGAATCGTAATATTTTTATAACATTTATTTTCCTTTCTTATTTAAATGCGGTGATTTTCCACGTGTTATTAATTGAAAGAAGATGTTTAATTTCGTTTCAGTTTGATTATTTTGTATCTTGAGTTAGAGTAGATAATCGTATTTACCTAAAGTGTTCATCATAAAAAGTCGCGTCGTGCGCTAACGATTGTTTTCATTATCTACTACTCAATTGGCGGGCTACGAAATTAACTATAGATTGTGCATGATGCGAAAAACATTGACATGGCAGGTAATTATATGATTGAGGGGGCCAAATTTGAGCCAACCATTAGCACTTTACAATCTTATTATGCGAGTACTTTGTCCGCGCCATAATATTCGCTATTGATTTACGAAAGTAATTTCCACAAAGTCAAATATACCAAAATATTTTATAAACAAATTATTATTAATGAATCCAATTTGTTGCATATGGTGACTTTTGGAGGATCTCCTAGCCACGCTTCAGTGATATATATATATACTATATATATGATATATATATATATCGTATATAAGGACCTATAGATGTATGAAATTATATATATATATAGTATATATAATATATATAATATTATATATATAGTATATATTTTTTTTTTTTTTTTTTTAAACACCGATATATACTTGATATTTTTTTACTGATAGTATCGAGACATTTGATTTTCTTTATTTTCTTTCTTTTTCATGCTGTTCAAAGTGACTTTTATATGTAAGTACTTCCTGCTAATTATATATATAATATATATAATATATATATATATATATATATATATAGTATGGTATATATATTACTATATAATATATATTATATATATAGGACCTTTATTAAACCACGTAGCAATAAAAAATTTAGTAATCGGCAATGGTTGGTAATGCTGTCTGATTAATTAGGTAAAGAAAAATTTAGAACATTTTATTTGCTGCTATAAAATGAACTTGCTTTTTTTCTTTTTTGAGCTTCAACTTGATTTATTTTTAAAATTCCTTTTATTTAATTTTTTCGTTTAATTTTGATGTAAAGATTTAGTATTTGTGTCCACAATGTATGTATGAATGTATATATATATATATATATAAAATCTCTATATATATATTATATATATTTACTATAAAATATATACTTATATATATATATATATATATAATATATATATATATATATATATAGTATATATATTAGAGGAACCTTTTAATTAACACACGTAGCAATAAAAAATTTTAGTAGGATCGGAATGGTGTGGTAATGTGTGCTGGTGTGCTGATTATTAGGTAAAACGAGAAACATTGTAAAGTTAAAAAATTTCTAGTTTGCTATAAATTAACTGTTTATCTTTCTTTGAAATGAAACCTAAATAATTAGATTTATTTCTTTTAAATAATGCACCCTAAATTATATTTCTATACATTTTACAAGCATAATTTTCAGACGTGAAAGATTTTAAGTATTTTGAAGAAAATTTTGAAATGTCATATTTCACGCATTATGTTCGTATAAATTGTTTTTCTATATATATATATTATATATATATAACTACTATATTATATATACTATATATATATTATATAGTATATATATTATATATATATCAGGCTTGGGTTCAAGATTTACAAGTAGGCTTGGTATGCTTGTACTTGAACTGTGTATTTGCACCTCCTATCTACTTTAAAATATGCAAATTTTTTGCAAACACTATTTTCCTTTTAAATCATTATATTTTTTTCTTTATCATTTTATTCTACGTATTTCTTATGCTAGGTCTAAATAATTGTCCATTACGAAAATAAGTATGTCCATTATATATATATATATATATAATATATATATATATATATATATACTATATCATAATTATATATATATACTGATATATATATATTACATCGATGTATAGTATATATATATAATATATATATAATGGCCAAGTATAAACCAAAACAAATTTGAAACTTTTAAATTATATTATTAGCCGACTAGTTTTCGGGTAATGAAATCCGTCTTCCCATTTTTCAAGACACAATTATAGATGATAAATTTTAACACAAAATAAGTCATATAAAATTAAATTAAAAAGGTTAAAATAATATACTAAGTTAAATAAATAAACTATATGGATAAATTAATGATGGACTCACCTAATCAGTTTCAGTCGTCTATGATGCACACAGAGTTCTAGGATTTATTAACAAATCTCACTTCAGTAATTCAGTAGACTGTTAGATAGCTCTAGATTTTGAGAATTGGTTAAGGGATCTAATCTGAGAATAGCACCAGAATATACCAACAAGGAGTTGCTAACAACTTGAAGATCTCCGGGTTCATCAGTATGTGTGGGCGGCTAAATAGTATCCAGAAATTCCCGCCTTAACATATGTATAATGGTCCGTCTTTCACCCACTCTGAAGAGAATGACGAGCCATGATTATAGCCAGGTGAATGGTAATAGATTATGTTCTATGGAGTTTCCTAAATTGAATCGCTCTGGTTAGTCTGGCTCAGCAATATGTGTGGACATGCTCCTCATACGTTTGTTTTTCCTAATGGGTGTAAGTGGCGCATCGGCAAGTTCCCTCACTTGTAAAATACGGAACGTATATAGGCTGTGGACGTTGGGCAGTAGTGAAAGCATAGAAAGGATTAAAGAGAGCTGTTCATCCCTATTTAAGAGTTTAAAAATATTTCACACCTCAGTTATTATTGATTTTTTCAACATCGATGCAAATCGCGTAAAAAACTGCCGGATAAGTTTTACAACTGTGTAACAGTTTGTTTTATTGAAAGACCACTGACAGTCAATTTTACCGTCGAATTTCGTAACTGATTTTCCCCAGAAAAGGCACCTCAATACAAAAATCCTACGGAGCTGTTAATTTAGCCTGAGATTTTGTCTTTAAATTTTGCGCAAGGTAATACGCGAACAAGTTCAGTCGGCTTGTAAATTCTCGGACGCCGACGCCATTAATAATGTTTTCCGGAAATTCAATTTCTTTTGTAAAATTAACATAAGATGCAGCGAATTTTTGTTTATCCTCTGTCAAAAAGAGTTTTACTTAAGCTGAATTTTAAAAATAATGAGTTTACTAAATATAAAATTTTGTCGTAAATCCAGTAAAAGTATATAGGCGAGATGAAGATTTGATTGGATTTGGAAGTTGTCGTAACAAAGCGTTTATGGAGGTATAGTTCCGAGGGATTGGAGGAGAGCAATATTAGTACCGGCTTTTATAAGGGTATTGTTTGTGGGATAAGGATAACATCTGTAGTATGTAGTACGAGGGAATTAGTGATATTAGTTTGTTGGAGTGTTTGTAGTGTGAATAGATAAGTATTGTCGTGGTGATATGGTTTGTTTCTGGTGTCGGAAATAGTTGGCGTGTCGAAGTGACTGAAGGAACTGATTGGTGAAGAACAAGGTCCGTTTAGTAATGGTAGCGGATGTGTAGGTCCAATCTTTACATTAAAACAAATGAATTGCGGAAAGAGTGGAGGAAGAAGAATAAATGGTATTTAGGTTTATGGATTTTTGCAACAGTCGTATAATAGGAATAATTGGAATCTTTTAAATGGGCAAGTGTTATCATATATGAATGTTGGTGTAGGTAACTTCTGAATGGGACAGACTCCGTAATAAAGCTATGATATTAGCGACACGTTATAGTGATGCTCAGCAGTGGGCACGTGTGAAAGAAGTACAAGATATAGATCGATACAGTGATTGGTTTAATATATTAATAAGAGCAGAGTGAGGCAGGGATGTCTTATGTCTCCTTGGTTATTTAATTTGTATATGGATGGGGTTATGAAAGAATTAGAGGTGGGGGTGTCAGGAAATGGTGTTAGAATGATGGAGAATGGAAGAGAGTGGAGGGTTCCCTACCTATTATATGCGGATGATTTGGTTTTGTGTGTGAATCTGAAGAGAGTTTGAGAGGATTGGTAGAGAAATTTGGCAAGGTGTGCAAAAGGAGGGGTTTGAAAGTAAACCTAGATAAGACTATCTTTATAGTGGAGTGAGTGAGGACAGTCCTCGGGTGCTGAAATTACGTTAGATTGGTGGAACAGCTGGAAAAAGTGTCTAAGTTTAAATATTTAAGATAAATGTTGGATGAAAAGGGAATGGATGATGCAGAGTGTAGAAGGAAATTGGGAATGGCAGGAAGGTAGCTGGTTCAATTTAATCGTTGGTGGATGTAAAGTGCTAGTCTTGAATGCGCTAGGGTTTTACATGAGGGTATGTTGTTGCCTGTGTTAATGTATAGTGGTGAGATTATGGTCTGGAATAAGAGGTATTGATCTAAAGTACAGTGTGTTCAGATGGACAATCTTAGGGGCGTGCTAGGTGTGAGAAGAATTGATAAATGAGGAATGAACGTATTAGAGAGTTATGTGGTGTGAAGAAAGGGGTAAATGAGAGAATAAATGAAAGTACATTGAGATGGTTTGGTCATGTGGAAAGGATGGAAGAAAGTCGGTTGGTTAAATGGATGTATAATGGAGAGTGTGGTGGGAATCGACCGGCTGGGAGACCAAGTAAAATGTGGATTGAGTCAGTAAAGGAATGCCTGGAGGAGAGAAATGTGAGTTTGGCATAGGCAAGAAGAAAGGTGCATAATTTGGCGGTTTTTTTTGAGGGGGTATGGTTGTAGCTCACCTGGGCGAAGGGATGAACCCAACAGTGACGAGATGCCATAGTGAGGGTCCGTCGCGGTTCCGTGAAGCTCTAAGGTGGATTTTCTGACTGCGAAGGAGGGGTTTTATTTTTTTTTATTTTTTTTTTTTTTTTTTTGGCTTATTCGTCGAAAATATTTCAAAAAAAATTTTTTATCTTCCCCATTTAGGGGGCTCGAGCCGACGGGGGTCGTCCCCCCCGTCCTCCACCGGGAGGCCGAGAGACCCCGACTCCTGCCATCTTTGCGGTTTACCCTATGGTATTCCTTTAGTTAAAGTAATACCAAAGTGTAAAGGGAAGTAAAATTATTTTTTTTTTTAACTAAAGGAATACCATAGGGTAAACCGCAAAGATGGCAGGAGTCGGGGTCTCTCGGCATCCCGGTGGACGACGGGGGGGGACTTCGTCCCCCCTCTATCCCCCATCGGCTCGAGCCCCCTAAATGGGGGGAAATGAAATTTTTTTTTAAATATTTTCGATGAATAAAAAAAAAATTAAAAACCCCTCCTTAAAATTTTCCGCTAATTCCAAATATATAATTTGTTTTGTTGTAGGTGCTGCCGTTCTCTAGTATATATATATATATATAATACTGATATATATATATATATATATATTAATATATATATATATATATTATATATATATTATATTATATATATTAAGAGGTTGTGCCGAATAGTGAAAAAGCCGCATACCGAATATTCGGCTAAAAGTATTCGGGTCCGAATAATCAACTATCCGCTATTCGCCGAATAGTTATTTCAAAAGTTCGGTCATCCATTTAGGGAAAAATAAAGAAAAACTTACACTGGTCAACCAAAAAAAAGGTGAATTTTTCTTGGATGGACTTTTGTAGCAGATATATAGTAACTCGGAGGTGCTGATTCCATATTTATTCTCGGATTTGCTGTAACACATCCCGTTTTTCGTGCCATCATGGATCCCTATTTTTGCAAATTCCCTAGGAATGACAAAATTCATGTGAGCACTACGTAGGCTGTATAGACGTTAAACTTCCGCATAATATCCTACAGTAGCAGCAAGTTTTAAAACCTTTGGGCCGGGGGTCCCGGACATAATTCCGGGGAAAGCATGGTGGTATATTTTAGTACGTAAGTCAACATGTTCATGGATGTTCCTAAAATGTAACCTGGATGAGTTTAGTATCTTTATTCATCCATGACTGAAAATATACAGTCACGGATAGGTATCATGTTATTGTTCAACTATATATTATCATAACCATACGTGGTGAACTGAAACGATCTTGTATTAATAGTCAGTATTGATTTGTTATTTTATGACATATGTAGAGTTGTCTCTGAATTGCTTGTGCTTCCAATGAGATGCATAAAAGCGACATATTTACTACTGTTGTTTAATTGCTCTTCAGGTGTGACTCACTATGCAGGGAGACTAGTTATATATACTGACACAGATGATACAGCAGACGATGCTTAGCACGGGGGATACTTAATCATCAGTCAGAATGAGTATAACTTTAATTGTTTTTAACTATTTTGTACATGGAAGTGGTTGCTAGTGCCTATTTCTTAATCGTGTGATTGTTAACTGTTAATTGTTCGCTTAATTGTATTATTGTATAGTGGTCGAATGTGTGAGTTTAGGACAGATCGTGTTATACATATGGTGTACTTACAATAACCATCCAAGAGAACACGTTTAACATGTGTGATGTGTTAATTTATTTTTTTTAATTCACTTAATTGCTGTTTTCTTAAATACAAATTAATCATTACATTAAGATACATTGCTTATTTTAATTGTCAATATTAGTGTGGGCTACGGAGCACCGGGGGTATATACGAGAGATAATGCCTGAACTTAATACCCTGCATCTTAATGCTAAGGTTTACCTAAACTATGGTATTTTACCTTTAGTTTAAAGATAATACAAAGTGTAATAGTGGAAAGTAAAATTATTTTTATTTATTTATTAAATCACTAAAATGAGTAAATACCAATATATAGGGTATAAACCCCTACATAAGATAGGTCAAAGGAGTCAGAGGTCTCTCGGCCTCTACCTGTCCCTCGTCGGCTCGTAGCCCCTACTAAATGGGGTAAGGGTAATAGATATTATTTTAAAAATATATTTTTGGGAAGATAAATATAAATAAAAAAATAAAAAAAAATTAAAATAACCTTTTTGATTGGTGGAAAAAAAATTCCACACATCACTGATTCCTAAATATATTTTGTTTTACTGTAGGTGGTGCCGTTCCGTTTCTACTATTAATATAATATATATAATATAATATTAAATAATATCATATTATATATTAATATATATATAGTATTTTTATATATATATATTAATATTATATATTTATATATTATTTAGTATTATTAATATATATATTTATCTATATATATATATGATTTATAGTGAGTATATAAGAATTACGTGAGGCTTGAGGCTGAATGCTATATAAAGGAGACGGAAAGACTAAGGAGTTTATGTTGTTGATTATTATAAAAAATTAATTTTAATATATTATGTTTATTAATACTGTTTTTTATGACTTTAAATACCAACTTTAACAAATTTTTGATTTTTTCCAAATTGCTATGTGGTATTTAAATAAAGGTCCTTAATCATATTATATATATATATATATATATATATATTTTTATTTATTATATTTTATTATATATATATTATATATATTATATTCGTATATCTATTATATATATGTGTGGTGTGTGTGTTGTATGTCTATATGGTAGTGTGTAACGCAGTATAGATTTTAGTACTTATTAAGGAAGCTAGCAGGTTGATGAGTGGATTTATATTTAGTCCCTGACTCCACCTGTTAACATATAGAACGGTCATGGGTTGTGATTCTACTCCCTAGTTATTTATTTTACCCTATTTATCCATGGCACCTAATATATATTATAAATATATAAGTTATAATTTTCGAGGTTTAAAATAAATAAAATGCTAATAGGTAACAGCACCTTTAACGAAAAAACATTTGGGGCACACCAGTATCATGCGCAATATAATATCATCATTGTGACATACTATGTTTTTCTAATATGGGTAATATATTGTGGGAGTATTGGCGGAGTATTGAGTATTCCTAAAGTGGTAAACTAATTAATTATAATAATTTAAAATACATAGTAATTACGACCGCCTTGGATTTTCTTTAACTGAAACACATACATAGTTTATTCTTGTGTTTACTATTATCGTTAGTATTAATTCTGCTATTAGTAGCAGTAGTAGTAGTATA
>JABUQX010018598.1:15000-22872 GCA_015478945.1 Trachelipus rathkii
ATAAATAATTTTTTTTACCACCACTTATTAATTTTTAAAAAATATATATAAAAAAATCAACCACTCTCCAACATAGAAAAATTACAAAATTTTAAAACAAATGCACACAAGCAAAAATAATCAAACTCCTACACATCGAAACAAAATTCATACCTCATTCATGATCCTCTTGATTTGCTAGGGATGCAATTTTACTCCAGTTCCAGTACTCTAAATCCAAATCATCAGTCACAGAACAACCAACAAGAGACTAAAATAGCCACCTTTACATTACATCATCATCATCTGTAGAACCATGCTCCCGTCTACACCTAGCTTTAAGTTACATTCAAATATCACAGATTTTTGAAGCTACATTGCCTTAATTCAATAAACAAAAACACAATAATTAAATAGAAATACTAAAACAGCCTATCCCGTCCAACTACCTCATCAACGCACACCTTTTTGACGTATCAAACTAGCACAAAACTGCTCTCTCGATAAAATAAACAGCACTAGCAAGACTGAGGTTATGACACCACCCTAACTTTCACAAACAAAGTTGATATTAACTTTCAGCAATTATATATATAACGACAAAATTGCAGCAATTAACTATGGTATAAGGAAATAAATATACAAGGTTAATCAAAGAAGACTGAAGGATGTAAAAGACGTGTAAGGATGATTGTAAAGGTAAAGTTTCTTGTTATTATTTGAACTCTTTTATTAAATATCTTTCATGGACTATTTTATAGCTAGATTTAAATAAGAACATATCTGCTAAATTCCTTCCTTTTTTTTTTTTTGCCTGCTAAGTCGACTCTTTCCACAGCATTTTTATTGACTAGATGCGAATTCAGGGAGCAAAAATCATCTTATTTTTAACAAATATTATTCAAATTAGAGCAGTGGAATTCGAATAGGAACATGAAATTCTCAAATTTTCAATTTGCAAATTTTCGTGGTTCGGAATCATAGTTGGGTCTGAAAATCTCTTCGAATCAATCTAAATCAGGTATGAAAATATTTTGGGATAGGAATCAGAATCAAGGTAAGGTATATAGGTCTAATGGAATCAGAGTTAGAATTTAAACTGGAAAAATTTTCTCCTTTTCTAATTCCTAAATTTTTGTTATTAAATTTTTTTTTGGTCAATTTATGATTTATGGTTTCAGTTTTAACCAGAGATAATCTTGCAATTATAGAGAATGGCACTAGGAATGAACCCTCTCGAAAAGTAGAGAAATTCAAGTTGATATATTTATTCAATTTTGGCATTTTTGTACAAGCAACGCGTAGCACAAGCTACTTCTGAGACCGAATTTATGACCATTCAAGTAGAATGAAGAAAATATAAACAAGATTTATTACATATACACTCAAAAAGAAAAGGAAAAGTACTAAAAAATTTCGGCGTTCGCAAATCAAAACAGGTATCCTGAGCCTGAGGTGAAAAGAGATGGTGTATGGATATATTGGAATAAAGGATTAAGGTGGGAAGAGAGGATGAAATTCCATTATTGATGCGAGACTTTCATGCAATAGCTGGGGAAAGGGGAAGAGATTATGTGAAAAGGATTTTTGGGACCATATAGAGGAAAGGTCAGAAATCTAAAGGTAGAGTTAATGATAAATTTTTATATGAGCAAATACATGAAAATCATAAATAGTTTCAATCAACAAAGAAAGGCAAATTCACACAAAAAAGATAAAAGAGAAATAAATACAGGCAACTTGGACCAAAATTTTATTATAGATTATGCAAGTTCACTGGAACGAAAAGTGATCCAGAATATGAGGGTAAAATAAAATGATACCCTTGATTCGGATCAAAAATTGATGGTTCCATATACGAAAAATGGGGGCTGAGAGGCTGCAAATATAGAATATTTAGTGTGATTAAGGTAGAAATGCTATTAAATCATAGCCAGAAACAAGAATATTTGGAAAAATCAGTATAGGTACCGAAAAATGGTTTGGGAAATGATTAAAGAAGTGAGTGAAACAAAATAGATAAAATTTTGTGGAAAATAGGGTAATATTTGAAGAGACACTAACACCCCTACAGATATATTTGACAGATATGGATAATTACAACTAAAAAGAAGATTGAGTAGAATCCAAAGGGCAGAGATAAAATATCTGAGTGTTATAGCTGAAAAACAAGGATGAAATAGGTTGAGAAATAAAAGACTCAAAATATATAAATAAGAGTGAACCCTATTATAATTTTATTAACAAGATAGATTATACTAGGTTGCTATGATGAGGGCACTTGGAGAGGATGCAGGAAAATGAAAAAGTGGAGGATATGAAAACCAAAATCGAGGAAAAAGACCTTAACATAGATGGACAGATTCTATAGAGAATTCACTGAGAAGATATTAGCTCCTTAAATGAAGAAATAAATGATTGAGAGGGATTTTCAGGACAAGGAAAAGTGGAAAATGATTCTTTCTCCACTGATCACTCACAGGCTCATGGTACTACCCTTGCAGCATATATATATATATATATATATATATATATATATATATATAATATATAAATAAAAATATAATAGTCAGATATATATATATATAGTAGTATATATAATATATATATAATATATATATTATTATATATATATATATTATAAATATATATCCATATAATATATATATATTATATAATGAAAACTATAATAGTGTAATAGCGAAATTATTTTTAGGTTTATAGTCATTTTAAAATTATACGATTAACTTCATGCTCATTCCTAACATCTTAGACAATAGAAAATACAAATAATTGTTAAAAAAAAAAATAATAATAATAATAATAATAATAATAATAATAATAATAATAATAATAATAAAAATAATAATAATAATAATAATAATAATGTTTAAAAATTGTGCTAATTCAAGTACAAGTGAAATTGTAATTAATTTAATATTTTATTTTAGAAAACTATCAATAATTTTAATGCAAAATGAATGTAGTTTAGGTAAGCAGCATCAGTTGGAGAGAGAATCAGAATCGCACAAGCTTTCATTAATCATTATCATCCTCAAAAGCCTCTTGGTTCTCCAGAACTGTGAGTGAGGTGCGCAAAGAGCACCGGAAACAAAACAATCTGGTACATGATTATGATCATAATTCAAGAAGCTTTCATAATTTCATTAATAGCTATAAAATATTTCCACGAAATAAATATTTAAAAAAAGGAATAAACTTTACCTTTCAAAACATACATAAACGTTTTTTGTCCTTAAATATTCGTTAATCCACCATGTATAAAATAAAACAGAAACATGTCAAGTAATGTAAAAAAATTTATTATATAGAGCATTTGGGAAATTATTTTGGTGATTACTTTGGTGGAGTGAAAAAAAAATATATAGATTTATTTATCTTGGGTGCTCATCTTCTGTTGGTGTTTTTCTTCTCTGAAAATATAAAAGGAAAGAGAAGCTTAGAAGATAATTTAAAATGTTATACATAGGACACATTAATTAAATCAGTTCTTCATCATTTTGACTATCACAGACTAGTTAAATATCAGGTAATTTTTTATGATCTGGCAAAACAAAACGTACAAGAAAATATATTTCAAGAACATATATCAACATTTATTTGGAAATAAAACATTTATTATGTCATACACTGTAAATAATGATGAATAGATAAATATATTAAGTTCTTACTCCCTTTTAACAATTAAATTAATGTTTGGCTGCAAATTTGTTAAAGCAGAGCAAGGAGGTGGACCTACAGACCAGTCATATATATCTTCATTCACTGTGGGCCTGTATCAGTCCCATAACTAGTGGTTGAAGAAAACTTAAATAATTTGTAATATAATATCAGGATATATTTACCTTCTACATTTCCTAACTTTTGCTTGATTTAGCCATTCTTTTAAAAAATGCCTCACCATTTCCTCAGTTGTTTCTGGAAAAATTTTTCGTGAAGCAACTGGAAAAAAACAGTATATACATAAATGTTTATGATCAGAAAGTTAAAATTATTCTTGGTTTATAAAAGTTTAATATTTAATATAAAAGTTTAATATTTAATTTTTTATTTAAAAAAAAAAAATTTGACTGTGTTGAATAAAATATACCGTATTATTATATCATAGTTCACTTATGAGAAATGAGGTTAAGGGAAAAATTAAATCAGATTAATAAAATTAAAATAAACCATCATGGTTACAGAGCAAATTAAAGAGTGGTGTATAAAACATTTTTGAAGTTATTAAAATTTATCTTTTGAATTTAATTAAAATTTCTATAATTTTAGAAAGCTTTTATAAGCACTGCAAAATTAATCAACAAATGATTTTTAGTTTGCTAGTCACATAAATATTCTTTTAAATATACAAAATATTACTTACTGAAAATTATTTTACAAACTTCTGTGGAGATGAATGGTTTTTTAAGGGAATTTTTGAATGACTTCCCGGTTAATGAATAGAGTTCTGCAACTTTATCCAATAAAAGTCGACGAAGCATATTAGTTATCAACGTTCTTGCATCTTTGCCACCAATCGATAGCAAAAATTTGGTCTGAAAATTAGAGAATTAATCAGTAAATGTTCTGGAAGCTTTTTAAATTTGAAATGTTAAAATTCAAGGCATGTTATCCTAAATATTAAATTTTATAAATTTATATAAAAAAAAACAAAAAATTTTGACACGAAAATAAATATTTTATAAATTTCTTTCTTTCTTGCTTTATCTACCTTCTATTTTCCCAGAATGGGAGTAAGGTGCGTGACGAGCATCGGGAAAAGAAAATAAGTAGAAGAACATGACAAAAGTCGAAAAGAAAGCCCAGCCTACCGGCCCCTCAGTACCATTAATTTATGAGAACTCGTCGCAGTCAGAAAATCCACCCTAAACGCTTCATGGGACAGCGATGGAACCTCACTATATGGTATCTCGTCAATGTAAGGGTTCATCCCTTGGCCCAGGTGGACTTCACGCATACCCCCTCAAAACCCCGCCAATCACTCCTGTTATACACCTTTCTTCTCGCCTCTACCAAACTCACATTTCTCTCCTTCAAACATTCGTTTACTGACTCAATCCACTTTTTCTTCGGTCTCCCGCCGGTCGTTCCCAAAATTTAAAAACAACCTCGCCACTATACATCCGCCTTAAACCAACCGACTATCATCATCCTTTCCACCTAATGAACCAAACACTCTCACATACTTTCATTTATCTTCATTTACCCCCTTTTCTTCACACACAAACTCTTCTAAAACGTTCAATTCTATTTTATCAATTCTTCTCACACCCCTAACGATTGTCATCTGAAACAACATTGAACTTTAGATCCTATACTTCTTAATTCCAGACCATAGTCTCACACTACCTATACAATAACACAGGTAACCTCATGTAAGACTCTAGCACACTCAAGACTTAGTCCCTTTACATTCACCAACGATTTAATTGCACCAGCCACCTTCCTGCCATTCACAAATTTCCTACTACACTCTGCATCATCCGTTCCCTTCTCATCCAACATATACCCTAAATATTTAAACTCAGACACTTGTTCCAGCTGCTCACCATCTAACATAACTTCACACTGAGGACTGTCCTCCCCCACAACCATAACCTTACTCTTATCCACGTTAACTTTCAAGCCCCTCCTTTTACACACCCTGCCAAATCTCTCTACCAATCCTCTCAAACTCTCTTCAGATTCGCCACACAGAACCAAATCATCCGAATATAATAGGTAGGGCACCCTCCACTCATAAATTACATAAATAAATATTAAATTATAAAAATAAATATAAATATTTACCAGTTCTTTCCGATTGTCTACACTCTCTCTTAACTTTTCATTAAACTGAATAAAATTCTCTTCACTGTCAAAAGGTAGGGATTTTATCAAACAAGAAAACTCATCATCACAATTCGATGAATTCGAATTTAAATAGGTGTTCGGTTGAGCTAACAAAGAATCTACTTTCTTTTCCAATCGATTCAAAGAAGCATTCATATCAACAATCATTGAAATTAAATGAACTATCTGAATTTCATTTTTTTTTGTGCCGACATCTGAAAAATATATTGACGCAATTATTAAAAAATAATTTATTGAAAAATAAAATTCATCATCAGAAAATAAATGGGAAAAGAATACTATATTCTTACCTGATGTTGAAGGATGGTTAGTTACAGTATGAGCATTTAATTCAGATTTTCGATCACGTCTCTGAACATTTGAAGCTGTGGATGAACAAGGCTGTGGAGAACGTTCTTCATTACAAGGACTATTAACACCATTTAATTCTGCCGATGGTGGAAGTGGATATGGAATTTCTAAACTCCTTTTTTGTGAAGTTGGGGCTTCTTCTTCATCTGATTCTCCAAGGAGAGTAAATGTGCGCCGCTTCCTTTTTCTGGATTGCATTTCTTCTTCATCTGATTCCAAATGTGAGGTGTCCTCTGATTTCCTAAGATGTAGCCGAGCATCTGCATAGGACTCTGTAATGTTTCATTAAGAATTAGTAAAAAAAATTAGTAAAATATAATAGCACTGACTTTGCAATACATAACATATAGCAAAATTTTGTTACATTCAATATGGAACTTAAAAAAAAATAATATAGAAATTTCAAAATTTAATATTTTATATAAAAAATTGTAAGCAATTTCAAAAATCTTTTTAATCTTTATAAATTCAAATTACAAATTCATATAATTAGATAAATATATAGTGCTGTGTTTCAACTTGCATTATTATTTTTAAATAATAAAATAATACGGTATATATATATATATATTTTTTTTGCATTTGATTAATTAACCGTCTGAAAATATAAATTGCAATAATAATAATATTTACTTAATTTTATTCTTTCTTGAACCCTCATGTACCACATTTTTAATTAAAATTTGACTATTTACTCACCATATTCCTGCATAATTTCAATTGGGCATGTAAGCCAATTTTTCTCAGGCATCACTTGCTTTTTAAGGAGTTTGTCCTTTATCTCCTCTGAAGTCACATTTGGGTAAAAGCAAAATCTTTTGCTTTGATGCACCCACTTTAGAGCAACAATGCCTGTAGCATCATCTTCTGCAATAAACTTCACAATAGCAAAGTTTTTAATCTTTGCGAGTGTCATCTATAATATATATATATATATATATATATATATATATGAGTATTATGTATAATATAAAGTATATCTATATATATATATATATATAAATATATATATATATATATATATATATATATGTGGTGTGTTGTGTGTGTATGTGACGTAACTCTAGCCATGAACTTGGATGGATGCTGGATAATCTGGCCTAATATTTTTTGCTCCAGTTGGAGCCTGGATATCTAGCCAGTAAGAGAAGTCTTCCTGTTTATAATTTTATCCTAACTTTCAAATTGCCTAAGATGCTAAATAAGATGCTTCTTAAGTTTCCTAAATTTAAGATGCTTAATGGCTAATAGAATTGGTAAAAGGTATGCTTTATTTGTATTGATAAGTACTGTATGTTATTACATGAACTAGGAAAACTAATGAGATTGGTAATAGGTATGCTTATATTTATTTATCGTGATAAGGTACTGCATGTTTAATGAACTTGGAAACAGGTAATAAACATGCTGATAAGATATGTTTATAATATGAACTTGGTAATTTTGCCAAGTTACCTGAATACCATTAACTGTAAAATAGCTTATGTGTCATGAGAGACTGGAGCACATGCAGAAGCACTTTCTCAAACTTCTCTTCAATGCACTTAATTTGAGAAAAATTATATTCGTCAGTTTTTTGTAGCTATATCAAGAATTGCAAATTCATATCTCATATGATATACTTTTAATATCAATTAGATTGTTAAGGGGCAGTATTGTTTTACACAT
>JABUQX010018599.1:0-45762 GCA_015478945.1 Trachelipus rathkii
AAAACGGAGAACAAGCAGGTTTACTAAATCTGGACTTCTAATTATTAGTACACAGGTGTTGAATGACATACACCTGTAAGGGAACTACTCTGCTCTACCACCAGGAATGATTACAGTAACTACTATAAACTACTACAATAATTACAATAGTAATAGCATGCAGCAAAATTTACGACCTCGAATAGTGATCACGTGATAATCTATTTGTCGATTTTTTTTATTTTTTCTATATAAATATTATATATATATATATATATATATATATATATATATATATATATATATATATATAATATATATATATTATTATATATATATATATATATTATATATATATATATATATATATATATATATATATAATATATATATAATATCTATATATATATTATATGGTGAAGGTAACCAATAGCGAAGTGAAAACTATAGACTTTTTAAATAAACTTTATTTAGGACAAAAGTTTACTATTAATATGTAGAACCTAAAAACCCCGTATTAAAACAAACAAATCAAAAAAAAATTTCGTATTTTTTTTAAGTAATTCAAGTAAAAGATGCTTACTTTCGCGTAGTCTATTTTTTGGTACATTTTAGCTGTTGCCAGATTTTCTAATGGTTCACGAGAAAAAAGCGAATTTTTTTACGTACACTTTAGTAATATTTTTATGAATTATACGAAGAAAAAACGTTACTATTTTAAAAACTATAGACTTTTGAAAGAAGTTTATTTAGAAATAAAATTTTCAATCTTTATATTGAACCTATATAGAATGTATTGAAAAAAAAATGGAAAAATTTTTTTAAATTTTTTTTATATAATTAACTTCGAGAGACGCATGCTTGTCGCGGTTCTTTTTTGGTACCTTTTAGATCTTGCAACACTTTCTATTGGTTTGCGAGAAGAAAACGAATATTTTTTTTTGTATACTTTACTAATATTTTTTATTATTTTTTGACGTTTTTGATTTGGCAAGAATTCTTCTAAACGGAAGAAGTTCTCCACTTTCATATTTGATTTGTCAATATTCTTTCAAACGGAAGAAATTTCATATAGAAATCTGGAATTTTGAATTTTTCTTCCTTCCGTAAGGTTGCTAGTTTTGTTCTTAGGACTCCTGAGTTTTTATTTTTATAAGTTTGTGACGTCACATAAAATCGTTAAAAAAGTGTTTTTTTTAATGTTTTTAAGTTTTCGAACCACTATTTTATCTTCGAAATATATTAATTATGTTATTTTCTAATGAACTGGTGAAATATAATTTTAAAAAATTACAAAATTGCGAAATATTATTTCTGTTAGAATTCTTGTGACGTCACTTGAAGATTGCAATATATATATATCTATATATTATATATATATATATATATATATATATTATATAATATATTATTATATAATATATTTATATATATATATATATTATATATATATATATATATATATATATTATATATATATTATATTATATATTATATATTATATATAATATATATATTATATTTATTTATTTTTAAACTAATGGAACCCAAGGGTATACACCGCATCCGATGGAGGAGTCGGGGTTCTCGGCTTCGGGGAACGACAGGGTAGGACTATTTCCCCCTCCGGGGAGGGTCTCCGAACCCCGCGCTCTTTGGTATTTGGGTGTCGCGGGGTCCTCCGCCCCTTCCCTGGGGTATGAAAACGTCCCCCCTCTGTTCCCGTCGGCTCGAGCCCCCTAATGGCCGTGTAAAATACTATATATATATATATATATATTATATAGTTATATTATATTATATATAATATATCTATATATATATAATATAATATATAATTTAGTATAAGAAAAACAATTTTCTCTCTATTCTAGCAACAAAATGGTACAAAAAAAAAAGTACAAAATAATTTCAGAAAATGCTTGAACTTTCAAATTTTCAGTTTAGTAGCATTTCTGACATTGGAGAGGAAACATGTTTTTTTTTTTTTTTTTTTTTTTAGTCTCGTAAATTTTTGTTGAAATTTATCAAATATTGGTAAATATTTATAGAAGTAATATATACTGTATATCTTTTTTTTTTTTTTTTTTTTTTTTTTAATACATTCCTTTTTTCATGTAGTACTTATATATAGGAAATTTTTTGTTCTAAATAAAGTTTTTGCAATAAACCTATAACTTTTCCTTCTTTGTGGAACGCTTAGCCATATAATATATATATTATTATATATATAATATATATATACTATATATATATATATATATATATATATATATATATTATTATATATATATATATATATATATATATATATATATATATAAATATATATATATATTGCATTACATTTATGTCATTAATTTATGAAGGGAAGACTTTAAATAAGAGTTTTGACGAGGATAGCTGTTCAACTAACACATCTTTCAACTCAATTTTTTTCAGCAATTGTGAATTTCCACAAAGGTTTATTTTGTTAATTCTTTCTTATTTTTTATATATTAATTTTTGCGAATAATTTTCAACAAATCAGTTTAAATATCTGACAAAATTTGATTGGAACGTTTGTAAATTTATCAATCTTTTCAAAATGTTTATGATGATTAATAAGTTACATTGAAAAAGATTTTTCAATGATAAAGATTACGAGAAACAAATTTTGTACGTGACCTAAATTTTTTTATTTTCAATTTATGTTCATGTGAGAATAATTTTTGTAGACTATAATATAATATACAATTTATATTATTTTCACTTTTTCAAATCTTATGTGAAAATAAAAATTTTGCGGACGATGTAGTTATAAGTAACCTATATTTTTTTAAGTAAGATTTTTGTCCTTAAACTTCTTACAAAATTATATTTCTTTATTTTTAAATTGAATTTTAATGTGTTAATATTATTACCATTATAATTTTAATTTTTTTTTTATATATATTTTCATCCCTTTTGATTTTTTGAATATTTTATATGGTAATTTTTTACCATTGAGAGATTTTAACAGAGAAATTTACCATGAATTTTTTACCTTCCTTTTTACCTTTTCTTTATATTTCAAATTTTTTTATAGTTCTTAGACTCTTGATTTATTTTCACTTTCCATTTTCAATTTTTTAACCCCGAAATTTTAAATATAAATATACTTTTCAATTTGTATGATTCTAATACGTTTCTAACTTGTGTAAAAAAAAAAAAAGGGTGTGAAAAACTTTTGACTTATTTACGTTAGTAGTAGGGAGTCGATACTGGACCTAAATTTTTTGACCTTGACTGACCTTGACTGACCTTGACCTTTTTTGACCTTGACCTTTTTGGGCAACCTGAATTTTTTGAGCCCAAATTTTTACCTGACCTTGACCTTTTTTGGCCTTTGACCTTTTTGAGCCTTGTACCTTTTTGAGAAACCCCAAATTTTTCGGCAACCTTTTGTATTCCAAGGGTGATTTTGGCAACGCCTAATTTTTTTGGCAACCTAATTTTTCTGTTTGCAACCCTAATTTTTTCGGCAACCCTAATTTTGCCAACCCTTCGAAGAAGGGTTGCGCCAAACGGTTGCGCAGCAACCGTTGTACGTGTCCCACCCTAATTTTTTCGACCAACCCTTTGTTCGTCCATTGGGTCAAATTTTGGCCACCTATTTTTGGCCATCTAAATCTTTTTGGCTAACCCTAATTTTTTGTCAACCCTTTGGTCTTCCAGGGTGCAATTTTGAGAAAACCCAAATTTTTCGGTCAACCTTGTGTATTCTACGGTACAATTTACTTACACACACAGATTTGACTTACACTGCACACACAATTACTTACACACAAGATTTATTACACTCCACACACGATTTACTTACACACACAGATTTACTAACACACACAGATTACTTACACACACAGTTTACTTACACTCACACCCAGATTTACTACACACACACACATCACTATGAACAACTTAATACACGCAAACTACACCCAGCATAGACACTTTATACATCACACGAAATACACACGCGGCTCACCAACACACACACACACACACACACACACACACACTTACACTTATACTTACATTCACTATGACACTTACACTCACCCATAGATACTTACACTTACATTTACACTTATCACATCGTAAAACACACTACAACCTTTGATCTCCATGGGTCCATTTTGGCGCACCCTAATTTTCGACCAACCCTTTGGGCAACACCTAATTTTCGATCACCCTTTGGTCTTCCAGGGATCAATTTTGGCCAAATTTTTCGGTCAACCTTTTTGTATTCCAGGGTACAATTTTGGCCTTGTAGTTTTTTTTTGGACCTTGTAGCTTTTTTGATGACTCAGATTATTGATGGTTCCTACTTTGATGGTTCCCAATCACCGTAAGAAGTATCTATGGATGTTCATTAGTGGTCTATGAGTATTAGATGAGTGCAGGTGAAGTGCAAGTGAGTTGCCAATGGTGCCAATGAGTGCAAGTGAGTGCCAATGAGTACCAAGTGAGTGCCACATTTAGTGCCAAAATGAAGTGCCACATAGTGCCAACGTGAGTGCCAGTTTTTCAAAGCTTTTCTAGCTTCTAAAGCTAGAATAGCCCTAATATCGGGTGTCTACCCTAGGTTATAAGGTATGGGGTATCGATTGGTGTATATTACAAGTTGCTAAGATGCTTCTACTATGAGTTAGTCTTTTTTCTAACACTTATAGCCTTATATATATATTATATATATATATATATTTATATATATATATATATATATATATATATATATATATATATAATTATATATATCTATATAATATATATATATATATATATATATATATATATATATATATATATATATATATATATATATATATATATTATATATATTACTTACACACAGACAACACACACACAAACACACACACACACACACAATAGACACTTACACTAGCCCATAATATACACACAATGTCACTTATACACACATACACTATGACACTTAAACGCACTTCACTATGACACTTATCCACACTATGAACTTATAAGCACTTACAACTCTCCATAGACACTTACCTAGCCCATATACACTTCACTCACATCACCATAGACACTTACACTTACATACTACATACATACTATTGACAACTTATACAGGCACTTACACTAGCCTAGAATTTACACTAGCCATATACACTTACACTCACACACACAACAGATACACTTACACTTAACTCACGACACTCGATATTTGATGCTCAGCATTGATGCCTCAGATTGATACCATCACAACTTTGATGGTTTATCTTTGATGACTCATCTTTGATGGTGTCATCTTTGATAACTCAGCATTATTGATGGTTCATCTTTGAATGAAGCTCCAGCTTTGTCGGTTCATCTTTGATGGCTCATCTCTACCTACATCAAAGAAAGAGTTAATATTATGTCTTTCCTATTGTTATAAGCTTGCCGCCTAGACGAGCATGCGCCTCCGCACGAAGGCCTCCGCCCGCGTTCCCGTGCAGCGGGCGGCGGCCCGCAGGTGCAGTATTGCCTCGTAGCCCGACCGCGCGCGCACGCAGGCGCTGATCAAGGCGGCACCCGCTGCCTACCGCCACGCAGAGCTCAAGATTTCGCGTGCTCACCGCGCGTGGTCCGAGGCGGCAATATTCCCGCGTACCGCCCGCCACGTCGCCCGCAGGGCAATATTCCGCGCGACGAAAAAATTGATATCAATGTAAAATATCAAAGAATTTCTTTTTCAAATATACTATGAGTCCATTCATTTTTATTTCATCTTAACATTTTATATTAAAACATTTTTGCGATTCTAAAACTGTAACTCAATAGCTCAAATTCTTTTAATTTTTTTACTTAAACTTTTTAATTAAATTTTAACATCTGTATGTAAAGAGAAAAAAAAAACCAGAGTGGCTGATATATAAACAATTTTTAATTTTACACAATTGTACGAAAATTTTATTAAAAACATTAACATTACATACCCTAAAGCAGTAAATCAGTAATCAATAGAGGTGTTACTAACACGTAAGGGATAGTATGGCTTTTGGTTTTTAACTGTTTTTACTGCTTTAAACTCATATTTTTACTGCTTTAACTACATATTTATTACATTTTTACATACTTAAAGCAGTAAATCAGTAAATCAATAGAGGTGTTACCTAGCGCCAAGTGCTTAGTATGCTTTTGTTTTACTGCTTTACTGCTTTAACTCATGTTTTACTGCTTTAACAATATGTTTTACTGTTTAACTCAATATATTTATTACATTACTACTTAAAGCAAGTAATCGTAAATCAATAAGGTGGTTACCTAGCAACAAGGGGAATAGTATGCTTTTGTTTTACTGCTTATACTGCTTTAACTCGTGTTTTCCTGCTTTTAACTCATGTTTTACTCTTTAACTCATATGTTTTATATGTTTAACTGTTTTAACTCATATGCTTTACTGCTTTAACTCATAATTTATTAACATTATGTTTTTTTATTTTGTTTTAATACTTTTTATTTTTATTATTATCAAAGTATTCAATTTGTTTTAATACTTTTTTAATTTCTAATCGCTTTCATTTTAGTTTTATTATTTTATTTTTATTTTAAATTTTTACATTGCTATTTAAATTTTCTTTTTAATTTATAGTTGTTTTTATTATTGTTATAATTTTACTTTTATTTTTTTTATTATTATTTTATTCTGTCCTTTTTAATTAATGTAGATAGTGTTATGGACTTCATGCGTAGGGTTATTATTATTTAGCACACACACACGCACAACCACTAGGCTACTTATACACACATAACCCCACGCATAGACACTTACACTCACCCTAGACACCACACACCCACACCACACACACACAACCAGACCACACACAACACATAGAACTTCACTAATGACACTTATGCACACTATGTTACTTATACACTATGACACTTATAATAATGACGCTTATACACACACAATTCTAACTATGACACACTCATAGTTATGCTTTAAAACTCATAATGTTTTACTGGCTTAACTCATATATATTTAACATTATACCCTAAGCAGTAAATCGTAAATCCATAGAGGTGTTACATAGCAACAAGGGATTGTATGCTTTTGTTTTAACTGCTTACTGCTATACATCATATGTTTTATGCTTTAACTGGCTTTAACTCATATGATTTTACTGCTTTAACTCAAATATTTATTAACTGTACATACCTAAAGCAGTAAAATCAGTAAATCATAAAAGGTGTTACATAGCAACAAGGGGATTAGTATGCTTTTGTTTTACTGCTTTACTGCTTAACATATGTTTTACTGCTTTACTTGCTTTAACTCATATGTTTTTACTGGCTTTTTAACGTCGATATGTTTTAACTGGCTTTATGCTTTAACTCGTATGTTTTACTGCTTTAACTCATATGTTTTACTGCTTTAACTCATATATTTATTAACATTACATACCTTAAAGCAGTAAATCAGTAAATCAATAGAGGTGTTACATAGCAACAAGGGATTAAGTATGCTTTTGTTTTACGCTTTACTGCTGCTTTAACTCTATGTTTTACTGCTTTTACTGGCTTTAACTCATATGTTTTACTGCTTTAAGCTCATATGTTTTACTGTTTGTTAACCTGGCTTTAAACTCAATATGTTTTAACTTGCTTTAACTCATAGCTTACTGGCTTTAACTCATATATTTATTAACATTGTTTTTTATTTTGTTTTAATACTTTTTATTTATTTTTATTATTATTTTATTATTTTTTTTATTTTATTTTTATTTTTATTATTTTATTTTTATTATTATTATTTTATATTTTTATTATTTTATTATTATACTTGTGTTTATTTACTTCAATGCTATTGTTATTATGATTTAACACAGACAACCAACAACACACAGAGCACACACACACACACACACACACACACACCACACACCACACACACACACACTTCACACACACACACCTACACTACACACACGTAAATAGACATACACTACACATACACACACACACACACACAGCACACACACACACACACACACACACACTACACTCGCCCATAGACCCACCCTGTTTAAACATATCAAATAAGTTCTTTTGTAATGAACATTAACGTATAATTTAATTAAAAATTTTATGTTTTTAATTAAATTACGTACTTTATATTACTCTTCAATTTATAACTAAAATTAATTTCAAAGTTCTCTCTTAAAACTTCTTAATATAAATCAATCCATTATCTGAACAAAGAATTTACTTATTAACTGTTTAATACTTTTTTTTGTTTAATAAATTTTATAACTATCAGTTTTCAAATAATTTTTAATAAAATTTTATGAACTTTTATTAAAAACATATATTTTACGTCCTTAAAGCAATAAATAGTAAATCAGTAAGGTAAGCCTAGCACCCCCTCTACACCAAGCTATGCCACGTTTTGTTCTATTGACTTAACTGCTTTTACAATTCATCTTCTAGTCATGTAATGTAATCAAACTACAAATAAGTTTCTTCTCTGGCTAGCATAACCTGTATTTTTTATTTAAAAATCATTCTAGTTTTTTTTATTTAAAAATAACAATTATTCACTTACATTTATTTTTCGCTCAATGTTAAATAAAAATATTTCAAGTTTTTTAAAATAATTCGGATTTTCTGTTATTATATTATTATTATTATTATTATTATCCTATGTCATTGACAATCCAACACGAGAAAATCACAACCATGCGCACTTCCTTACAGATACGAAACTGACCTCCCTCTGTAAAATGTTGAAATATACTACTTCAGGCATTTAGGATAATCCTTTTTGTATACCGGGGCGATTTAGGCCTAATCCCAGGTCAAAATATATTTCAAAACTGACCTCTTTCTGTAAATGGTGGTGCAATAACTACGTTAGGCCTAAATTTAGGCCTAATTTAGATAAACGCTTTTTTGTATCCTCGGGCCTGATTTGTAAGCCTAATATTTCAGGTAAGGTAATTCCAGTATAGACAAGAATCATGTTATTATATTTTTATAAATATATTTCAAACTGAACATGCTGGATCGGTAAGATCCTTTAAAGCAGGTAAGAAGGAAATGTTTACCTTTCTTGTGATTTGATGGAGTAATCCTTATCTTCTTATATGACCGATGCATGTGGATTGGTCGAGAATTATTTAATCGCTTTTTGGTTTTAAGGTAAGTAAAAACATGTTTTTTCATAATCCCTAAGCCTTACCTGCTGATTGATGAAAATTAGTTAGTTCTTTAAACTTGTATTTGAGCATTTGTGTGTTTTTATTATTTTTTAGACCCAAACTCATTTTAAAATCATTAGTCTGTTTTAGCTGTTAAGTCGGTGCATCAGTATCTGATTTATTAAAATTTAGTGTTTATTTTTTTACTAAGTTATATCGTATTTATATAAATACTTTACAAGTTGAAGGATACAATTATTAATTTCATAAATAGATAGATAATTAATTCACTAGAATTATAGTAGATCACGTGAAGCAAAACGCAGGAGCGCCGCAAGCGCGACCGGGTGCGGAACAGCCGCATGAACGCCGCGGCGTTATATTACTACGCGGTCGCGAAAATATTCCTTTATGATATGCCGTTGTAAACTTTCATAACATCATTTTGTATTTTCAAATATACCGTTTCCTATATTACGAGTCGTTCATTTTATTTCTCTTATTGAAATTTTTTAATTTATTTTATAGAAAAATAAGATTTAACTGGTAAAGTTTCTTGAAAAAACATTTAGTTTTTTGAAAGAACATTTTGTTTTGTAGAAAACAGTTTGTTTTATTTATCCTAAGTTATATTCCTTGAGGAAATAGAACAAATAGTCCGGATGTACGCTGACTATGTTCCTCTTTGGGGTATGCCTTTAAGATCTTATAACCTTTAAGGAATGTAAAAAAGTTTTATATGCCTTAAAAGCACACCTACATAGAGTAGAGATTAAGGTATAGAAGTTTTGTCCATACCCCGCTTTTCAGGTATTCTTTAGGTTTTATCTTCTCTAAGTATTAGGTTACTGAAAAAGTTGTTTATTCTAAATATTATTACATAATTACCATATTAATTAATTAATTAAATACACAATGTGCGTACATGCATAATAAACTTCCCCTCTTTGTACCAAACCTTAATTTCTCTTTATGGACTTCAGTATTGGTATCATATTTTATACTTCCCCAAAAAAATACATCGAAGTTGTAGTTTCATGACCTTTCTATAATCAGCTGTTGTAATGCATTCGGTAACCTCGAGAATATCTCAGCTTGGTTTTGTAATAAACACTGATATACCAGAATTTTAAATAAACTAATCGCGTTGAACATATGTTTATAAGGTTCGTAAATATATCTTGATACAGTACACAAACTAATATTATACATACTGAAAGGGACGGTGTCCAAAAGATATCATCTCTAGGATGTATGCCCTACCACTTTGAAATAGAACGCTCCAAATATTTTCGCGACCGCGTAGTAAATTATTACGCCGGGGGGTTCATGCGGCTGTTTCCGTCACCGGTCGCGCTTGCGGGCGCTCTTGCGTTTTTGCTTCACGTGATCTACTATAAATCTTAGTGAGTTATTATTAATCTATTCTAGTGAATTAATAATTATTCCTCAATTGTAAGTATTTATTATAAATATGATATACATTAGTAAAATAAACCTTTTAATACAAATCAGATAACTTGTGCACCGCTTAGCAGCTAAACGACTATGATTTTAAAAATGAGTTTTTGGTCTAAAAGATAATAAACACACCTGCTCAATATACAAGTTTTAAAGACTAAGCTAATTTTTCATCCAATACAGGTAAAGGCTTAGGAATAAAAAACATGTTTTTACAAATTATCTTAAAACCAAAAAGCGATTAAAATATAATTCTCGACCAATCACAATGCGCGGTCATATAGAGATAAGGATTACTCCATCCAATCACAAGAAAGGAAACATTTCCTTCTACCTGCTTAAAAGGATCTTACCTATCCAGCATGTTTCAGTTTGACATATATTTATAAAAATAATAATAACATTGATTCTTGGTCTATACTGGATTACCTTTTGACCTGGTATTAGGCTTAAATCAGCCGGGGATACAAAAGGTTTATTATTTTTATTTATCCTAAATATTTAGGCCTAAATTTAAGGCTAAACGTAGTTATTAGAGAACCACATTTTACAGAAAGAGGTCATTTTGAAATATATTTTTGACCTGGTATTAGGCCTAAATCGCCCCGGGGTAACAAAAAGGTTTATCCTAAATTTAGGCTGGAGTAGTTATTTCAACACATTTTACAAAGAGAGGTCAGTTTCGTATCTGTAAGGAGTGCGGGTTGTTGTGTTTTTCTGTGTTGGATTGTCAATGTACATAGATTCATAATAATAATAATAATAATAAAGAAAATCCGAATTCGTTTTAAAAACTTTGAATATTTTTAGTTACTTTGAGCGAATAATATAAATGTAAGTGAATAATTTTTATTTTTAAAATAAAATCTAGAATGATTTTTAATAAAATACATGTTTTATGCTAGCAGAGAAGAACTTATTTTGTATTTTTACATACTTATTACATGACTAAAGATGATGTAAAGCAGTAAGTCAATAGAACAAAGCGTGGCATAGCTTGGTGTCGAGGGGTGCTAGGGGCTTACCTTACTGATTTACTGATTTATTGTTTTAAGGTACTAAATATATGTTTTTCTAAAAATTTCATAAGATTTTATTCAAAATTTCTCCAAAAATTTGATAGTGGTAAAAATTTCATACATTAAAAGTATTAACAGTTAATAATAAAATTCTTTGTTCAAAGATATGATTTGGTTCATTATAAAGTTTTAAAAAAATTTTGAAATAATTTAGTTATAATTGAATTGAGTAATATAAATGTACGTATTTAATTAAAACATAAAATGTTTTAATAAAAATACGTTATGTTCATACAAAAGAAATTATTTGATATGTTTAAACAGGGTGGTTCCTATGGGGAGTGTGTGTGTGTGTGTGTGTGTGTGTTGTGTGTGTGTAGGGTGTAATGTCATGTATGTGGTGGTGTAAAGTGTGTGTTGTGTGTGTGTGTCTGTGTTAAAAGAATAATAACAATAGGCATGAAGTAAATAATCTAAGTATAATAATAAAAATATAATCAACAAAAAAATAATATATATAAAAATATAATTAATTTAATGAAAACATAAAATAAAAAAATAATAAAAATAAAATAAAAATAAATAAAAAGTATTAAAACAAAATAAAAAACATAATGTTAATAAATATATGAGTTTAAAGCAGTAAAGCAATATGTAAAGCAGTAAAACAATATGAGTTAAAGCAGTAAAACAGTAAAAACAATATGAGTTAAAGCAGTTAAAAATAATGAGTTAAAGCAAAGTAAAGCAGTAAACTTATGAATTAAAGCAGAAAAAAAAAAAAAAAAGTAAAGCAGTAAACAAAAGCATACTAATTCCCTTGTTGCTATGTAACACTCTATTGATTTACTGATTTACGCTTTAGGGTATGTAATTTTAATAAATATTATGAGTTAAAGCAGTAAAACCAAAGCATTTAAAGCCAGTAAAACATATGAGTAAAGCAGTAAAGCAGTAAACATATGAGTTAAATGCAGTAAAACATATGAGTTAAAGCAGTAAAGCAGTAAAACATATGGTTAAAAGAGTAAAGCAGTAAAACAAAAGCATATAATCCCTTGTTGCTATGTAAAACCTCTATTGATTTACTGATTTACTGCTTGTAAGGTATGTTAGCGAAAATAAATATCTGAGTTAAAGCAGTAAAAACATATGAGTTAAAGCAGTAAAAGCAGTAAAACATATGAGTTAAATTCAGTAAAAGCAGTAAAACAATAAAAGCATAACTATGTATGTTGCTCTGTAAACACCTCTATTGATTTACTGATTTACTGCTTTAAGGGTATGTAATGTTAATAAATATATGAGTTAAAGCAGTAAAACATATGATTAAAGCATGTAAAACATACGAGTTAAAGCAGTAAAGCCAGTAAACATATGAGTTAAAGCAAGTAAGGCAGTAAAACAAAAAGCATACTAATCCCTTTGTGCTATGTAACACTCTATTGATTTACTGATTTACTGCTTTACAGGTTGTAAAAGTATATGTTTTTAATAAAATTTCGTACAATGTAGTAAATAAAATGATTATCTATCAGCCACTCTGGCTTTTTCTTCTTACATACAATTTTTAAAAATTTATAAATTAAAAAAGTATTAAGTAAAAAATATAAAAGAATAGATAATGTTAATAAATATATAAGTTAAAACAGTAAATCAGCTAATTCGCGCGCGTAATATTGCGCCTGCGGGCACGCGCGAGCGGGTACGCGGAAATATTGCGCCTGCGGGCCCACGCGGCGGGGGGGGACGCGGCGGGACGCACTGCGGGTGCGGGGTCGGGGGCCTTCACGCGGAAGGATCATGCTGCGTCCTGGTGTTCAGCTTATGATCTAGAGGTTGACAAAAGATGAGTCATCAAAGTTGAAACCATCAAAGTCTGAACAAAAAATTGAGCCATCAAAGTTGAGTCATTAAAGATGAGTCATCAAAATATCGAGTGTGTGAGTGTAAGAGTAAGTGCATTCTGGGTGTGTGTGTGAGTGTATATGGGCTAGTGTAAGTGTCTATGGAAGGTGTAGGCTAAAGTGTCATGTGAAATGTGTGTATAAGTGTCATAGTGTAAGTGTCCTATGGATGTGTGTGTGTGTGGTGTGTCGTGTGGTGTGGGTTGGTACATTAATATATATATATATATATACTATATATATATATCTATATATATATATATTAATATATTATAATAATATATATTATATATATATATATATATATATATATATATATATATATCTATATATAATATATACTATATATATATATGCTATAAGTGTTAGAAAAGCCTAACTCGATAGTAGGATCGCAACCTCCTTAGCAACTTGTAATAATACACCAATCGAATCCTCATACCTTAATACCTAGGGGTAGACACATATTAGGGCTATTCTAGGCTGAGGGGAGGCTAGAAAAAGGCTTGAAAAAGTGCACTCAGTTTGGCACATGTGGCACTCAGTTTGGGCACTATGTGGCACTCGCTTGGCACTCCACTTGGCACTCATTGGCACTCATTGGCACTGACCTGGCACTCATAGACTCATAGAACACTAATAGAACACTCTTAGATACTCCTTACGGTGCTTGGGAACCATCAAATGTACTGAATCATCAAAATGTACTGAACCTTCAATAAATTGAGTCATCAAAGATGATCCGACAAAGATGACGTCATCAAGGATGAGTCATCAAAGATCTGAGTCATCAAAGATGGCCTCATCAAAGTTGAGCCATCAAAGTGGAGCCATCAAAGATGGATGGCAGTGTGTTTGTACGTGCGTATAAGTGTCCATAGTGTGTATGTATGTGAGTGTGTGTGTGTGTGTACAAGTTTCTATGGGTAGTGTAAGTGTCTATGGGTAATGTAGTGTCTATGGGTGAGTGTAAGTGTGTATAAGTGTCATAACGTGAATGTGTTATAGTGTCATAGTGTATGTGTGTATAAGTGAATAGTGTGATAAGTGTCATAGTGCAAGTGTCTATGGGTAAATGTAAGTGTCTATGGGTAAATGTAAGTGTCTATGGGTGAGTGTAAGTGTGTATAGTGTCATAGTGAATGTGGTGTATAAGTGTAATATTGTAAAGTGGTCTATGGATGTGGGTGGTGTGTGTGTGTGTAGGTTTGTACGTGTGAGGTATGTGGTGTAGCAAGTCAGCCTAGCGTTATGCGTGTGTGTATAAGTCGCCTAGAGGCGTGTGCGTGTGTGTGTATAAGTAGCCTAGCTGGGGTGTGTGTGGGGGGGGGGTAGGTGTGACCGCTGATGGAAATAAGTTAGGACAGATTCAAACAGATCAGATACCTACATGACCTCACGTTAGCACAGTTACCTACCAAAGGCAAGGGGTAGATATCTGCATGAGCTCAAGATAATCCCGACTAATCCCTCACTCACCTTTAAGAATGGGCAATTTCAGCCCTTGATACCGTATCAAGGCCGAAATATCAAGGTCAAAACCGAAATATCAAGGTCAAAACATCAAAAAAGGGGCTAAGCCCCTAAAGGGGGGCCAAAAATTAGGGTGGGCCAAAATTGACCCATGGAAGACCAAAGGGTTGATCGAAAAAATTAGGGTGGGACACGTACAACGGTTGCTGCGCAACCGTTTGGCGCAACCCTTCTTCGAAGGGTTGCAAAAATTAGGGTTGCCAAAAAATTAGGGTTGCAAAAAAATTAGGGTTGCCAAAATTGCACCCTGGAATACAAAAGGGTTGGCCGAAAAATTTGGGTTCTCAAAAAGGTACAAGGCCAAAAAAGGTCAAGGTCAAAAAAGGTCAAGGCCAAAAAGGTCCAGGTCAGGTAAAAAGGTCAGGCGCAGGTAAAAAAATTTAGGTCCAATATCGACTCCCTACTACTGATGTTCAGCAAAAGTGCGTGACAATATAAATATTTTATTTTACCGAAAAAGAGAATTAGAGATAAAAAGATAGTCAAAATCTCAACGAATCTCCATACTAACTTTATAACTTGGACTCTATAATTTTAATATGAAAATGAATAAGCGACTTTGAAAGGTTATTAGCGCGGATGTTTGAAGTTCAGTGATGAAAACCCGTAAACCACGCATAACAGCGTCTGGGCTCGACCGAATCAGTTCAAGGTTATCTTTAAAGAATCCTGAATTCAAATAGTAAGAGGTACACATTTTTTGACTTTGTGGAGCATAAGTCCTTTTGGGTCTACGAGATTGATTAATTTTAAAATCATTCTAACTGGAATGACTCTAAAAATACTAGGACGCCACCTAAAGAATAAGGTAAAAATGTGACGATTTTTAGGTGGATTGTCCTATTTTAATACTAACTAATGTAACCGACAGAATTATATAAAACATAAATTGTGAATGTGTGTAATAGAAGGGTGTGAACTGCCTAATTAGGTGTTAGATATTTTTTCATATAGCAGGTAAAGTCCTTTATAGATTTTGTCAGTAGGCTGAATAATATTAACTTACCTATATAAAATAAAAAACACATATAAATAAACACACAGAGATGGAGGAAGACATGATGCGAACAGACTCCATTGGAGCTTAAATGTAAAAGAATTTTTATTATAAGCATTCTTGAGTCAGAACTTAAGATTAGTTTGTGTTATACGAGCTTGTATAAGATGGTTCCATCTAAAATGGGAAAGCTCTTGAGAGCCTACTTTAGCGAGCCACTCTGATCCAGAATAATCTACGTAACTACTAGCGACTTTTTAGAGATGTTAGTTTGGTATGACAAATCATAGATACGTGTGTGATACTAGTGGATTCTCAAGTAAATATGGTGCGGAGCATGTGTAGTGCAAGAGTATAAATACAATAAATGTGAGTCTAGAAATAGAACGCTCTGAGCTTTCTAGTACAAAACGAATGAGACTACAAATAGCGATATCGCTTCAATTAACGATAAGTTAGCGAAAAAACATGATTTTAATTATTTGATTCTCGTTAAAATTATATAATAAATCGCGTATAAATCGAAAAGGAATAACAAGTGTAAAGAAGTAACAGATTACTAATTAAATACTAATATGCTATATAAATATACTAATATAGGTGTTTAATTTTAATAGAGAAATATAAGTGTGATAAGTCTCGCAGGTATTGTGTACTAGGATGCATTTAGACATGTTTCTGTATACTCATTGATTTTTTCTTTCTCTCACTATATACAATATTCAGATATAATGAAATATTATTTCACTTTATATAGAGATGAATGATTAGTATTGATTCTCAAATTATTATTCAACAATAGCATAAGCGCATGTGAAATTCTCTGATTCTACGTGGAGTGTTGGAGTATTAACTCTAATGTATTATAGTAGAATGAAAATAGAAAGAATATAAACATTGAAATTATGAGTTTGAAAAATGAAGAGTGGTCTAAGTTATGACTTCTGAAAATTTTCAACACTGGTCAAGAGAGGTCACAACTGAATTCTGACTTTTTACACAGATTTGAAAGATTAGAGCTCATTTGTGTGACGGTCATTTGTACTATTGTGATGAAAAAACTCCTCCCGCGGCCCATTAATAGAAAAACAGTGAACGAGGTGTGTAAACTGTTCAAAAATATGAAGTTTGCTTCAAAGTCGGAGACTTCGATAAGACTTGGTGGCTCAGGAGGGCCCATGACATCTCCTGGCTATTAGGGCATAAATATAAGAAATTTCCTTATATATTTATTAACGATTCTATCTTTAACTTTGGATAGAATATAGATCAATTGCAGATAGTCTTTTGCTCATAACTGATCGGTATAAAATTGAAACTTTAAAACCTTTGTCAAACGAATAAACTTATAGTACTATGCCTCCGTTGTATAATTTTGTATCAGTTGTTCTCAATTTTTGTCCAATTTTGAGGTGACAATTGGTTCTGCTGAATATATATATATGATATATTATTATATTAATGGGATTCATATAGTATATTTATGGACCTATTTATATATTATATTAGTATAGGGCGGGTCTAGTTTCTAGTTACTATAGGGTATTATTTATCGTATGATAGCCAAACCTAGATTAGCACAAAATATATTCTTCGGCGCACACTACTTTGTAATTCTAATAGGTATATCTAGATACCAGTTATATTATTGTTTTGTAACAACGTATGACTCATATATAAATTGCTATATATATTTATGTGAGAATACTATATTACTATATATTTATTGTATGCTGAAAGTATTTCCTATAAATATATTTATTAGTAGTGCAAAATCACCTATATATTACGAATACAAGAAAAGGGTGAGTATTTTTAAGATACGCCTAAAATAGTCAACGGTGTTATGGACTCATAGATATCCCGGAGAATATTGTTTATACGTGTCTAATATACTACCTATTATAATATTTATATATATTTTATTATACGTAATATATAACCCTATTGGTCTATTATCCATGGGTCATTTATATATGGTACATAATATTATAATATTAATTTTTAGGCCCTATACTATATTAGTTATTTAGGTTTGTGCCATGAAATAGATTTGGTTCACCATGTTTCCTTGACGTAAATAATCAGAAACTCACAAAGTATAATTTATTTTGCATATATATGTGATTTAAGAGAATGTGGGGGTGGGGTTTGAGCTCTAACGGAATTACCGATAACTTAGAGTTCAATAAATCTGAGATTTTATTTAGATTATATATTAGAGGAAACAAATTAGTCTGTCATAATTGTGAAAGAGTGCAGTTATTTCAGGTTGATACGTACGTTAGCGAGTAGTTTTTACTCGCATGATTGAGTTGAGCTATGATGAACAGCGCTGATCAACTTTTTATACTTTGAAAGAGTACGATGTGCGCTATCTTTCATTGAATATAATTCGTGTCAATTGAAATTTAGTGTGTATTAACGAATTTTAAGTAGCGGTAGATAACTCTGATTGTACTTTATGAAAGAGTTTTTAAAGTCTAAATTTTGACTAATCTATAATTTAATAGTGTATTCTCGATAGTTTCTAAGAATAGGAACTTAAAAGAAGAATCCTTTTTTATGGTCATAGTCAAGTAAGACACCCACACTTTCCAGCTCTGCGATGCAAGTGACAAGAGTTGGTAGAGGAATTTTAATAAAGTAATATATTAGAGCAATATATCTGTATCTAGTTTCTCAATTGGAGAAAATATATATATTGTATTAACTATACTATATTATGAGCTACTATCATTAAGCTAATGAGCTATAATATAATCGTAAATATACGCTAACGCTTTATCATGAGCTATAATATATAATATTATTTTAGGTAGGATATATATAATATATATGTAAATATTAGTATAGTACTATAACGTGAGGTCATTATAGATTTAAGGTATTATTAACTTAGTGATGTAATATATATATACTGATTATATATATATGATACTCACGTTTGAAGATTTTTTCTCCTACAACTTGCAAGAGATGAAACGTCATACACATCTCCGATATTAACAGGGTTCGCTGTGAATTGGTTTGAGTGTGTTGCGATGAATAAAAATACAGTTCTCCATCAGGAGAGTCGACTTTATCTAGCCCACCCCGCGCCGCAACAAACACAGACTACTTAGTCGTGAGTTGTAATAGTGCATAATATGGATTATACAGAGTGCACTATTAAGCCAATTATAGTGACAGTATATACGAATCAGACGCATAGAGCCTATCGAGCACTACTGTTGCGGAGTCTCTCGACGAACCACATATCTTAACTTTAGAGGTGAATAAGTAAATAGAAATTTATTTTTGAAGTATCAACTTCGAAGTTTTGATTTGGTGTATTCTACACTAAAATACTTAAGAGGCGGAAAATGATGATTACAATTAATTTACGGAATCGCGCCTGACTTAAGTTAAGTTACGAGGTGCAATGCATACCGCGTAGTAGAATGAGAAGTCCATGTTTACATTTACACGACACGATTTACGAGACAAATGTCATGGTCAACGTCACACTGCATCAAAAATCGACAACGTCAAATTCACTCAGGTAAACACAACACATCAAATTGGCCTGATAGTATATCAAGCTCATATTTAAAGCAACTCATAATATATATTTCCATTATACGTATTATACCGTTATCTCGCTCTCTACCCCAAGTAATACTAGTTTTACAATATGTATGATTACCACTAATCGTTATCTAATTTATTAGCTAACTGTAAATATTATATTACATCACTTTATATCATACTTACTACATCGTTATTATTATTAATGAATACATTAATAATTTCAATTATATTACACCTTATAATGACTTACTATATACTATTAATAATTACTACTTACATAATGAATATTATCATTTAATTAATTGCAATTTAAGATTATATATTATTTAAATATTACTATCCATATTATTATATATTATATAGTATAATTAATTTATATATTATAATATACACCATTCATGTTAATCTAAATTATATTATCTATTAGATAACATATATATTGATGTCTAAAGATTAAATAGAATTATTAAGAGCCAGGTTATCGTGTAATGCTGAGTTATGAGTTTCATTATAACCGAAGTTTTTTTTCGGTGTCTCCGGTCTAGTTTGATTTTTTTTTTTTAAAATTATTTTGCGATCAATCTCTAATGACTACACTAGGCAATGAATCTTATTCAGTAATGTGTCATAAATGCAATACAAACATATGAAATCATGTTTAAACTAATTTTTTAAGAGAAATAATTTTTAGTATAAAAAAAAAATAATTTAAAAAAATAACACTATACGAAAAGTTACGACCTTTACAGAAAACCAATTTGATCATATATTGGTAATCAGCATATACAAGCGTATTACAAAAATAGTATAAAAAAAAAATAAATCAAAATAAATAAAAACACCCAAAAAAATAATAAAAGAAATAGAATCGTTACTCGTCAGCTACTAACCCTACAAGGTACTACATAGGTGGGTTAACAGTATATAAAGTTTATTACGAAAGTAAAGATAATAATAATAATAATAAAAATAAGTGGGGCTACGAGGCGACCGGGGAACAGACGGGGGGACCTGTTTCGCCAAACCTCGTGAGGGGAGGGGCGGAGGTAACCCCGCGACCCCAAATACAAATGAGCGGGGTTCCGGAGACCTCCCTAGGGTGGGAAGTAGTCAACCCTAGTCTGTTTCCCCGAAGGCACGGAGACCCTCGAATCCTGCATCTTTGTGGTTTACCCTTGGGTATTCCCTTTAGTTTAAAAAAGAAAAAAAATAAGAACTGACGGAGTCGTAAAACGTAACGGCTCTATATATTTTTGACATAATGTCCGTTACCGTGCTTAAATTGTTGTTGGGATATATAATAAGAAATATATTAAAATCAGAAACGAAAAAAAATACAAAAATTGACGGAATCCGTAAAACATCAACAGGCTAATTATATAGCTTTATTACTTAATCTAATACATTAATAGAGAGTAGTATATATTAATATATATAATTATACTATTATAGTATAGATATTATTGAGTAACTATATAGGTAGTGATATATATTAATACTATATATCTCATTAATCTATATACAGCCTATCTACGCTATGCAAGGAACACATACTTTACTTATTACGCAATAAAAAAAGCACACCAGGTCAGCCTATCTAACGATTAACGGCATTGAGGAATATCTGTAATAATTTACAAGCAACAAGGTTTAGCACACACTCTTTTTTTCCTCATCATCAGGTCTAAGAATGAGAAAGATAATAAACATAAGACAATAATATAAACAATATACACGGTCATGTGTCAAAGCAAGTTCAATGAATCAATGGATATATGATACAATCGTTAGACTAAAACACCCGCTTGGCTACAACGACACTTCTATTCATAAATGACTCCTATAAACAAAATTTGAAGCCGGGTTTTTAACGCATCTGTTTGAGTGATATTGTGATAGAACGCTATGTTTAAATAGTCGGAGTCTCAAAATCGAGGGTATAATTGCTCCAAGACTATAACATGGATAAATGTAGTGATAAATAAGGTATCAATTGAAACTATCAAGCTGGGAATTTATAAATTTAACAACAAGGGACAACTTTGAAGAGCTATAAATGAATATCTATTTTGGATGATAATTAAAATCTAGCTTTCACAAAAGACTCACTTACTTAACTCATATTAGTTGAGTGAGTCAACACAACAAATCAAAGGTTGAATCTATCGGTATCGATCTTCTTGGGTTAACACATTGTAAATCTGAAAGCGGCCACTAGTCGCTATTTTTAATAGGTTGAAGGTTTGATTATTTCAGGATATAGTGAGATTAACTAAATGTGTAGTTGGCTTAGTATTTTGTTTTGTGATAATTTGTATAAAGAGTGTGTAGTTAATGTATATGTATATATAACTATTCCAAGATATTATTTAATATAATAGTATTGGATGGATTTACAGTATACTATTATATAGTTTATAATTTAACAAAAATTATTTTTATTGTGATAATATATTAGAATATTCAGTATATATTATATATAATATATTATAGATAATATTATAGATATATATATAGTATATATACTAGTAATATTATATATAGCACTATATCACTATTAAATAAGTGATTATCAACATATAGAGTATCTATATATATGACCTAGTATTCTATAGAGCTGGTATAATTTACAGTCAATATTATTGATTTTTTTATTTTTTATAATTATTATTTTATTTATGAATACATGCATAAGGTGGGAGCACCTGTGTTTAATCGAGAAAGTTTTAAATCGCCGTTGGAAATCTCACTTTAATGGATTAACATGAGACAAAAATTAACGCGGGTCGTTAATCCTATGTAAAGGCTGTTTATATCGGTAAGTGTGTAAACGGACAATATAACTGTGATATCAATATATCCTGTATAACAAGAGGTTAACGTCTTCAAAATAGTGAAGAGGAATAGTATAATAAATAATTGTTACTTATATATTTTATTAGTGAGTTGTAAGAAGTATTCAATAGTAAGTATTTCTATGAAAACAATATAATAAGTATGTATATATAATGTGCTACATAATTATATAATAGAGTATTAGTACTATAATAAAGTGTGGTGCCAGCTCGCTAGATACATATATATATATACTTATGTCTATATATATATAACATAGTGCCAATGAGTTCGTCAGTATAACTATATATAGTGTACGTACAATACTATATTAGTGAATTAGTATATTATATAGCTAATATATATTATTATATATATTATATATTTTTTATACTATACAGTACTACCTATTTCTAGCCTATATATTATCTACTGTGATCTCTTATTATAATATAGAGAATATGATTATCCCCTATTAAATTAATTAGGGTTATATATATCACTATACCTACTATACTATTTATTATAGTTATATATATATTATATAATATGTGTTTAATTATAGTTAATTATCAAATGTAAAAGAAGCACGTAAAGAAGTCACATAAGGAAGCAAGTTTCAGTAGACCGCAACGGAAGAGAAGTTAATGACTCATGAAGCGGGAACAGTCACTCTCTTTTTTTTCTTCATTGAACCAATAAGAAAATGAGAATACAGCATATCAGTAAAAACATGTTAACATTCTAAACGGGATAAATAACCGTGGTTAAGAATATAACGCACATTTTGAGCATTGAGCTAAGAAGTGTTAAAGAAATTTTGGAAAAACAAAGTATCTGTTATCGAGAATAATCGAACATTCTAATTCCAATTTATAATCATTTTAGATACTCCTAATATATTCTAGAAATTCCTTCCATTATCTTGAATATTTTTTATCTAGATACCTTTAATTACAACGGGAAATATACTTGACTAGACTGTTTAATTCGAAATATCACAAGTAGACGGTGAAGCAAAGTGTAAGCGAACGGTGAGGCAAAGTGTAACAAATGGTGAAGCAAAGTGTGATCGGACGGTGAAGCAAAGTGTAAGCGGAACGTGAAGCAACGAGAAAATTGAATATTAACGAGTTTGTCTAATGGTATTTTTAAATCGACTATATTTTTATTTCTATAATTGTAACTATATTTCTATATCTATAATTTCAAATTGACTACATTCTTATTTCTATAATTTTATTAATTATATTTTTATTTATAATTTTAACTCTACTATATTTCTATAATTTTAATAACTATATTTCAATATATATAAAATTAACTCGACTTTGCTCCAATTTCTATAATTTTAACTTGACCTAATTTTAACCCATCTGAATTTCAATTTCTATAATTTTAACTGGACTATATTCTTATTTTTGTAATTTTAACGATATTTCCATTTTTATATCTTTGTATCGGCTATATTTCTATACCTACAATTTCAACTCTACTATGTTTCTATTTCAACAATTTTAGCTCTGCTATATTTCTATATACCTATAACTTTAGCTAAACTATATTTCTATTTCTATAATTTTAATTAGACTATTTCTATTTCAATAACCTTAACTAGACTAAATTTCTATTTCTATAACTTTATGTTGACTAATATTTATATTTATATAATTTAAACTCTTCTATATTTTGATATCTATAATTTTAGCTCGATTACTTTTCTATTTCAATAATATTAACTCTACCAATTTTATTTCTATAATTTCAATTGTAATATATTCTATTTCTATAATTGTAACTCATTTTTATTTCTATTTCTATAATTTTAGCGCTACTATATTTCTATTTTTATAGTTTTAACTCCTATATTTCTATATCTTTAATTTTAACTCTACTAGGCTATATTTCTATTTTTGTAATTGTAGCTCGACTATATTTGTAAATCTACAATTTTAATTGAACTTTATTTCGTTTCTTTAATATCTATAATTTTATTTCCACTATATTTCTATTTCTATAATTGCAGCACAACTATAGTTCTATCTCTATATTTTTAACTTGACTTTTTAAATTTCTTTAAATTTACCTAAACTATATTTTCATATCTATAATTTTAACTCGACGCTATTTTTGTTTTTATATTTTAACTCGACTATATTTCTATTTACATATTTTAACTCTACTATATTTCTTTTTTTTATATTTTCAACTTGACACTATTTCTATAATTTTAACTTGACTATATTTCTATGTCAGTAATTCTAACTTGGTTATATTTCTACTCGTACATCTATATTTTATATCTGCATTTCTACCAACAATTTTAACCCCATTGTATTTTTTTGATATATAATTTTAACCCGACTACATTACTATTTCTATAGTTTTAACGACTACTTTCTATTTCGGGATCATTCATATTCCAACTATATTTGCTATTCTATGTAACCATTTTAATTTCGACTGTATTATTTCTTATTTCTATATCCTCTCTGAAGGGACTAATATTTAACAGGATTAGCCAGGTGTATTTCGTCTATCTAAAGATCGAGTTTTCACATGATCTATATTTATTTATTACTTTTTGTATTTTTTACATCTCATAATATTAAATCTACTATATTCTTTTTTCTTTCTTAAATAATTCCAAACCCCTTTATAGTTCTTACTTTAAGTTTTTAAACTTTTAACAGGATACGACCTATTTTTATATTTTTATTTACTATATATATATATATATATATATATATATATTAATTATATATATATATATATATATATAATATATAATATATAATTATATATATTTTAGTAAATGTATAAGATATAATAAATACTATTATATTATAATAGTATATATAAATAAATATATGCAGGTTGGACGGACGATCAGCGTCTTCTAAGCATCAGTCATCTGGCAAAAGCCCTTCGCTATAGTTTTTTTACATCGGGACAAAAAGTCAGAAGCTCCTTTCCATCAAATTTAGCTCGATTATTTAAATCCATCGCTACATCATGAAGTGCCATACTGCAATTTAATTGAATAATATTAAAACTCAATATAATAAATAATGAAAATTATTAATAAATTATATATATATAATTATATATAACTACAATAATCATAACAATATAAAAATAATACAACATAATTAAATAATTAATTTTATATATATAAAATAATTTATAATTATATATTATATGGATTATATATATCTAAATTATATCAATATAACAATAATATTATAATATTATTATGAATATATATAATTTCTATTAAAAAATATCATTACGTCAATTATTTAAGACACCTATAATATTAGTAATAACTACATTTAGACTTTATGGTAAATGTATTGGGTTTCGACCTTACTGTTTATGCTCGTTCTATTCGCACACCTCATCCTCTTTTCAACAACATCCATAGTTACACATTTATTTGATTAAATTTCAGACCCTTCTATTCTTAGACTCATATAACATGGAATAAACCTATCCCTTAATAACATCCATAACGTTAGGTGAGATAAATATTGCGCTACATGTATGGTACTCAAGATTGGTCGCTCGAATAGGCGACTAAGGACGGTGGGTAAGATAGGTTTTTGGGCTGCCTACTCCACCCCTTATTTTTGCAGGATGCTATGTTAAAAGAATCGTCCTCGGGGAAGCGTCACGTATGATGTGTGCAAGTAAAGCGCACACTTTCATACCTCCTTCGGCGAAAATAGAAAATGAATTAGTATCTGTATATGGATAAATTTTGTCTAAGAGGAAATAATGTTTTTGGAGAATTGAGTAGATGAGGAGAGAGGTGAAATAGGAAATATATTAGAAAGGCAAATTTGATGTGGACTCTTCTTAGCGTGTGAGTGACTGAAACATAGATTGAAGATGGAAACGGTGGAAAATGAGTTGTGGTGTAGTAGATGTAAATTTGTTTATGATGTTGCATTCTACATTGGAAGTAATGATGTACTAAACATACATTTGTCTATATTTATACTGATGAGTGACTGAAGGTAGAGAGCCATGGTAGATTTTGTGTTGTGTGAGTCCTAGAAGTCTAAAGGTTAAAATTTAAAGTAAGAAAAGATCAAAATTTTGTGTGGGTTTGCGATCAATATGATCCATTTCTTGAGAGGTAATTGTTGAAAAAAGAGTACGATTTTTCTGGGATAATCTGAATGAATGTTTTGGGATGGGGGGAATAGGAGATTTAGTTCATTTTTGCCACATATCTGCCCATTCCAGGATTTTTTTTTTTTTTACAGGTGTCACCACCATTCACGGGCAGAGCCTAATTCAGAAGGGGTGTACTCTCAAAGTTCACCTCTAGCGAAATTACGCACATTGATAGAGCACAGACGCAATGGCTTTAAAGGTGCGGGATTAAATTCAGTAGGAAATACAGAAGATGTCAGAGGAATTCCACAAACATAGAAGTGGTGGGATATGAGAGAGTCAAATGAGCAAACTAGCCTGGGAGTTACCAATATCAAAAATACTCGTGCGAAGATACAGCTCCTATTGTGACTACGAAGCGTCGTAAAGAGTGGTTCAGGTAGCGAGTGATAATAAGTTCTCCTCGAGAACTGCCGATTTCGGTACCTATAAGGATAGAGATAAAGCACCAACATGCTTGCAAAGGAAGGGGGTCAAAATTGAATCTGGAAAGTCGCAAGAACAGTATAATTACAAGCCCTTTTGCGCGTTGACCCATTTAAGCTCGACCCACCATGTCCATCAATCGGGTTTGAAACCAGAGCCCCCCCCCCCCAGATATGAGAGCAGTAACTCCATACATGGGCGGATGAAGCCTTTATACAGCGGAGCAACTGAGAAAAGGAGAATTCTCGCGTCTAAAAACAGAACTCCATGTCATTCTGAGGCCGCCCTTAGCAAACCTATGTTGATTAGTGAAGGTTTCCTAAGAACATATTTTTTTTGTTCTATGTTCAGCGCTCCAAGGTGTTTATCATTTTGAACAGGAGCTAGACGACAGATTACGTCGAAAGTAGCAGGTAAAGAGCTAGAAGAGTATTATTGGTGATAGGAGAAGTTGGGGCGATTTTAAAGTAATTGAATTTCCATGTTTATTTCTTATCCAACATTCGCGAAATAAAATCGGAAGATTTAAGACGAGAGCCCAATTCCCAGAAGTAAAAGTGGAGTAGAATTGCAATGAGTTAAAGATGTAGGGTCGAGTCATTCAGGAATACTAGTTGATAGATTAGAGGTGCGGTGAGAAGATCATTAATGAAAGGGTAGGAATAAAGTAGGAGATAATCTGAAAGCTAGGAAAAAATATTGACAGATAGACTCTCAGCAGAAGAAGTAGCCCACTCAACAACAGCCGATATTGAAGGATTGAAAGAAAGCTAGATATCAGTAAGCAAAGAGAAGGAGAAACCCAAAGGAGGGAGCTTGGAAGCAGTGACGCGTGCATACTCGGTCAAATGCTTTGGATATGTCAAGCGCCACAACCCAGTCTGCCCGTAAGTTCCTAAGTAAGCGAAACCATAAATCGGTTTGAATAGGAAATGTAATCGCCAGTAGATTCGGTGGCGAGCGAGATCCTGTACTCGAGCGATCGGAGTGCAGTTTCCAGATGATCGTAAGAAGTGCGTATGAGCAAGGGTTTCAAAGATCTTAGATAGAATGGCAAGTGAGAGCTACAGGGCGATCGTTAGAAGGATCAGAGCGGGCTTCCTTTTTTCGGAATAGGTTGGACATGTGAGAGCCTCCAACACTGACTGAGGGAAAGGCTAGTATTGAGACATAGAGAAAATAGTTGACCGGCTAGGGCCCGAAGAGATTAGCCCTTTCAGATTGGAGAAGTTAAGCAACAACCAATGATCAGTTCTAAATAAGACGGTAGAAAGGCATTTACAGAGAGTTGCTAGAGATTGAAAGATATTGTCAGTATTAGTGAAGACCACCAAGGAGGTTTAGCGCACTTTCCTTGAATGAAAGCCAAGCTTTGCTCATCGAAAGAGTATCCCTGACAAATACGATTTCTAGCTGAAATTGAAAATAGTGCGAGAGTTGGATAGGATCCAGAGATTTATTCCACACACTATAGGCACGGTGTTCTTAGCCTGAGAAGGCCAGAGAATAAGCACGAACTAATCCATATGGATTATGGAATGATGAAGATAATATTTTTGAATGAATAGGAAAAGAAAAATTTATCTGAAGAAGGAATGAACCTTGCTCATCCCATCAACATCAACGATTACAGCTCCAACCTTATTGGTTAAATCTTTATCATCCATCATTATCTTAATTTGGAGGTAGCCATTGCTATTCATCTCTGTGGACAAACTGAAACACTGTACTTTAAGTCCGGTCTACAATAGATTTATACATAGAATGAGGAACAGCCACTTGACCTAGAAATCGTTACGGACTACAAACATGTCTCCTAATTTCCATTAATAAATACTTTTCATTTTCATTGATTAACTATTATTTATTATATTATTATTATTATTATTATATTATATTATTATTATTATTATTATTATTATATTTATTATTTTATTATATTTTTATTATATTATTATTATTATTATTATTATTATTATATTATTATTCATTATTATTATTATTATATTATTATTATTATTATTATTATAAAAATTAATTTAATATTTTATTGTATTGATTTATTTTTATTTTGGGTTTTGATGTATATATTGTTATATATTAAATATTATTTATAGATTATATATTAATTATTAATATATTGATTTAATATTATTAAATTATTTTTAATTATTTATTATTATGTATTATTATTATTCATTATCATATAATCATTATCATTATCATGTATAATTATTATTATTATGTATTATATATTATTAAGTTATTATTTATTAATTATATAATTATTATTTATATTATATATTTAATTTATTTATTATTTTATTATTATTAATTATATATTAATTATTATTATTGACTTTAGGAATCAAAATATATCAGATCGGGTCTAAATTATAATTCTGGGGGAGGTTTGACCCCTGACCACTCCTGTCTACCGCCTTATATATAATATATATGATAACTATTATATAATTTTATATATATATATATATTAGAAATTATTTGTAGTAATATTTCATATATATAAATATACATATTATACTATATAATAATATATTTTATATATATAGAATTTATATCATCATTAAAAGCTTATTATATATATAATAACGAGAGAGAGAGGAGAGAGAGAGCACCTAAATGATAAAATCAGTCACTTATATTGCCAGTCCTTTGCACTTTTCTCGTCAGTCATTCGTCAATCGGAGTGAAATTCTGCTCAAGTCTACAGTCTATCAGGTCATCGTCATCGGCAAAAATTTTATATCATGTCCATCACTAATAATATATAATATATATATATATATAATAAATAATATATTTATTTTACTAATATATATATATATTATTATATATTCTGCTTTATTATGATATTTTAATATTAGCTAATAATATATTAATTACTATGTTCTTTACTATGTAATATAAACTATATATATATATAACTATATATACTATAATTAATTTATATATATATATATATTAGATATATATATTCTAATCTTGTATATTTTCATTTTGGGGAGGTTTTTCACTTCACTAATTTCCTTATTTAATCAATTTTCTATGTTTAATATTTCAAATTGACTATATTGACCTATATTTATATTAATCTGAATCGATAATATTTCTAAATTTTCCTTTTTAATTCTGCTATAATAATATTAATATATTTATATTTAAAAATTAATTATATATCTATATTTATATTTTTGACTAATATATTTTTATATTTGTCTTTGTAACTCTATCATATTTCTATATCTATATTTTAAAAGCTACTATATATTTTTTTATAATTTTAACTCAACTATATTTCTATATTTATATTTTTAATTGACTGTATTTCTATTTCTTTTATAATATTCAAGCTGAAAAATTTATCAAGGAGAATTTGCACCTTTTTCAAAAAAATATATAGCTATACGAGTATATGTATAAAAATTATTATATATTTATTTAAATAAAAAGTAATTTAGAAAATTCATTTGCTATTTTACAAGTCATTACGTCAAATGTTCCCAAGCATTTTTCTAATTTTTGAGTTTTTTTTTTTTTTTTTGAAATATTTTTATGATCATTTTAATCTTCATCCTTTTAATTCTTTTCAAACAAATAAAAATAAACTTTAGAAAATCTATCCTAATCTAAAAACCTCAGAAAAAAAACTTCCTTTTTCGAAAAAAAAGTAGACCAAATCTCTTCTGCATCCTCACAGTGAAAGGAACTAGAGAGAGGTACGAGAGAGAGATACTGGAGAGAGGTACTAGAGGGAGATACAGGAGAGAGGTACTAGAGATATACTGGAGAGGGATACTAGAGAGATACTGTAGATAAGTACTAGAGAAAGTTACTAAAGAGAGATACTGGAGAGAGATACTAGAGAGAGATACCAGAGAGGGATACTGGAAGAGAGGTACGAGAGAGAGGTATTAGAGAGAGATACTGGAGAGAGGTACTAGAGGGAGATACAGGAGAGATGTACTAGAGATATACTGGAGAGGGGTACTAGAGATACTGTAGAGAGGTACTAGAGAAAGTTACTAGAGAGCGATACTGGAGAGAGGTACTAGAGAATGATACTAGAGAGGGATACTGGAAGAGAGGTACGAGAGAGAAGTACTAGAGAGATACTGGAGAGAGGTACTAGAGAGAGATACTGGAGAGAGGTACGAGAGAGAGGTACTAGAGAGAGATCCTAGAGAAAGGTACTAGAGAGAGATACTGGAGAGAGGTTCTAGAGAGCTTCTCTTCTCCTTTTATTCTTTTGATTTCTTCCTCTTTGATGACCTTAAGGAAAAGCTTCACCAAAGTCCTTCTTAATTAATTCTTGGAGAGGTCCCAAAAAGCAGCGCAATAAATGTTTATATATTTTCCCTCTCATGTCCTGGTATTAATTATCAAAGGAAAAATGATTTGTGAAAATGGCCTTTACATTATTTTTAACATTAAGCATTCCAGGAAATTATTATTTTTAAAATATTAAGCCAAAGGTTTTCCAATATTATTATTATTATTATTATTATTATTATTATTATTCATTATTATTATTATTATTAATGTTATTTATATTATTATTATTTAGTATTATTATATGATTCTCTATAGATCATTGTTATAATACGTTTACTATTATTTATTATAAAATTATTTATTTTACTATTTTATTAATTTAAATTTAAATTACTATTATCATTATTTATAATTATTATTATTATACATTATTATTATATTATTATTATTATTATTATTATTATTATTATTATTATTATTATTATTATTATTATTATTATTATTATTATTATTATTATTATTATTATTATCATTATTATTATTATTATTATTATTATTATTTTATTTGAATTCGTAATTCGTCATTTGTATTGTTTTTTTTGGTTCATTTATTATTATCTATCTTCTATTTACTCTATTATTATTATTAGATTATTATTATTATTATATTATTATTATTAATTTATTATTTCTATTTATTATTATTATGTTCCCTACAACTTATTCCTATACAAATTAGAAAGACTTGGTGTCTGTCGCAAATGACTAAGTTGATTTCGGTCGTACTTATCTTATCGAACACAGTTCGTTCAAATAGGAGATACATCCCCTCTCTATTGTTTCAATTAAAAAAGGGTTACCTCAGGGATCCATTTTGGGGCGGCTAATTTTAAATATATACTCGTTTACCATTGACTTCCAAAATTGTCACAATTCCTTACATCCACAATATTCAGAGGATCATGATATCGGATCAAGATATTAACATACTAATCTATAAAGTAAACAGTGAACTGAAAAACATAACATGGGTAAAGGCAAACATACTCTCCTTAAACTTACCTCGAACACACTACTATAACAGCAACAAATTTTCAACTTAAACTAAACTATTTTCAACTTAATGCTAGAGCAAAAGATATCATAAACGGATCAACGTCTGAAGAATTATTAACCGTTATTTTTGATGGTAAACTATATTTTTAAGAACACGTGAATAGTCTTATTAACAAACTATCCTATGCAAATTTCACATCCCTAAATATGAGACTGTTCCAAAATTTATCTTAAAAAACTGTATTACCCTCTTGTCTATCCTCACTTAACCTATTGTCTGTTAATATGGGGTTGCGTCAGTGGGTATTTGGTGCAAACTTTGGTAACTGTATGCAGGGTTCCGTATACACTAAGAGCATATAACCTCACTTTTTAAAAGCTTTTATACTGAAACTTCTGGGTATCAACAACCTTCTATTAAGTGGTCATATCTTAGAAGTCATAAATGGAACTCCAAATGAACTTCTGATTGACATAATTGTACAGATCCAGACAAACTATGAGAGAAACTAATCTATAAAGCTAAAAATACGATTCATTAGACAAAGCAAAATTCATTCTAACTAAATCTCGGAGGGTTATCTCATACTGTGAGGAAAACTAATCTCCAAAGCTCCAAAAAATCCCATTTGTTAGACAAAGCAAAATACATTCTAACTAAATCTCAGAGGACTATCTCATACTGTGAGAAAAACTAATCTCTAAGTCTCAAGAAAATCCCATTCATTAGACAAAGCAAAATACATTCTAACTAAATCTCGGAGGGTTATCTCATACTGTGAGGAAAACTAATCTTCAAGGCTCAAAAAAATCCCATTTGTTAGACAAAGCAAAATACATTCTAACTAAATCTTGGAGGGCTATTTTACACTGTGAGAAAAACTAATCTCCAAGGCTCAAGAAAATCCTATTCATTAGACAAAGCAAAATACATTCTAACTAAATCTAGGAGGATAATTTAATACAATGGTATCATTCATCCTCGGGGCTTTTCATAAAAATATTTAAAACTTATTATTGAAGTACTAAAAAGCAAATCCTTATCTTCCTTATATATAGGTTTTATTATCTACATTTAATAATAATTATTTTTATTATTATGAACATTATTATTACTAGTAGTATAATTATTTTTATTATTACTACTTTATTTATTATGGTCTTCCTAAATTTTTATTAGCTATTATTATTATTATTATTATTATTATTATTATTATTATTATTATTATTATTATTATTATTATTATTATTATTATTATTATTATTATTATTATATTTGTTATTAATATACTAATGTTTTTATTAGTTATTATCTGTATGCATGTGCTTATACTTTTCTAATAATTTCACACATAGTTTGTGTGTAATATTTAATATTTTAAATGAAAAACTGACCAATGGAATATACTCGTCACTCCAGCACACACTTTTCTGTTAAAAATATTAACAATATTTTGTAATTTTATTTGTACAACCTTTTTTTTTTTTAAACTGAATATTACTTATTTAATTTAATTATTGTTATTATATAAAGTTTTTATTATTATTATTATTATTTTTATTATTATTATTATTATTATTATTATTATTATTATTATTATTATTATTATTATTATTATTATTATTATTATTATTATTATTATTATTATTATTATTATTATTATTATTATTAGTTATTATTTTATTATATTATGAATAATTTTTAATCATTATTTGCATTATTATTATTTACCATATTATATCGAAAATATTATTTATTAAACTATTTATTTAATTCTTCTCATTATTAGTTTTTATTATTATTGGTTTATTATTAATGGTCAATAATTATTATTTTATTAATTAATTATATTATTATTATTATTATTATTATTATTTAAAGCACATAATAAGAGTTTTAAATATAACTTATAGGTTTATACATTTTTGATCGTGATAGTCACTTGGTATTATATTATTATTGATTATTAATTATTATTAATTATTATTATTATTATATTATTATATTATTATTATTATTATTATTATTACTTATTAATATGATAAAATTATTGTTTCTCACATGCACCATCAGTCAGAGTCAGAGGAAATTATCATTTTATAAAATATTATTTCAGGCCTATATGCCAGTGCATTTTTCTCCTTCAACCAAAACTTCACTTGCAGAATCAGAACTTGAATTCAATGATAACCATGAACTTTGTAACTGCTATCCTGAGTAAAAAAAATTTGATTTTGAATATTATTATTATTATTATTATTATTATTATTATTATTATTATTATTATTTATTATTATTATTATTTTTATTATTAATTTTTATTTATTATCTTTAAATAGCTTAATTAAATTAACTGAAGCATTAAATGTTTGTGGTTTGAACTTTACATTAGCGGAAGATATGTGTTTTCGGAAGCCCACATTCTCTACCTTGGTCATTTTGGGCTTTTTGTATTCATCTTAATTAATTTTTGGCTTCTCATTCTCCATTTTCATTATCTGAAATCATCATTCTCTGTCTGGGTTATAAGGAGCTGACTTCGTTTTCTAGATTCTCTGAGGGTGATTGATTTCTGTATGGTCCGGGGGGAGAGGGGGTGATTGATTTCTGTATGGTCTTGGGGGGAGGGTTGCCCTTAGTATGGTGTGTTTTTTTTTTTTTTTTTTTTTTTTTTTTTTTTTTTTTTTTTGTGGGGATTATCTCCAATTTATGGATTATCTGAAGCATGGCTGAGGTGCTCGTAAATTTTTAATTAAATAATTAATTAAAATTATTTAATAAATATTTTTAAAATAAAATAGAAAACTTTAATTTTATAGTAAAAGGCATTAAATGTGATTTCAATTTCTATTATATTATAAATTTTGAAGTTTGTTTTTCAATTAACGGTGTCTAAATTTTAAACTAATTTAATTTACTTCAAATTACTTTTAAATAAATTAAATTATAATTTTTTTATAATAAATTGCATCGTCACTTAGTCTTGGGTTGCAAGAACGCAAGATTCAAGAGTTTCGTGGGTTCGATTCTCCGAGTCTTTTTTTATATTTGTATTATTACATAATTCCAAAAAATCTTATTTGAATTGATAATATTATTATTATTATTGTTATTATTATTATTATTATTATTATTATTATTATTATTATTATTATTATTATTATTATTATTATTATTATTATTATTATTATTATTATTATTATTATTATCTAGGAAAATTTTCTTCTCCTTGATTATCATTTAAATTTTAGGTAGTCTAATTCCCCCTTGACTATCTAACCTTCTAAGGCACTTCTGTTACTTGGCCTTTGTTGTGATTATCAGTACTATAATGTACTATTAAAATTCTATTTCAGGCCGAAGAATGCCTGACAGATATTATCAATTAATTAAGTAAAAAAACTTTATTATGAAATATAATACAAATAGCCATACTCATTGTTTAATACCTTTAACTTGAATTCTTTTCTTTATATGAGAGATGGAAAAAGTTCTTTTCAAACCTTGATTTCAGATATAGGGTGTAAATTTCTACATTAATATATTTTAAGACAGAACTCTCTTTTAGTGGGAAAGATATTTTAATGTGAAAGTTGGCTTATGTTTAGGCTTGTTCTTCCTCAGATACCTCCTTAAAACCTGGCAAGTTCTTTATCAGATAAATTCTAAGACCAGGCTTGTTCTTTCTCAGACATCTACTTAAAACCAGGCATGTTATTCTTCAGGTAAATTCTAAGACTAGACTTGTCCTTTCTCTGATAAATTCTAAGACCAGGCTTGTTCTCCCTCAGATACCTCCTTAAAACCAGGCATGTTCTTCCTCAAATAAATTCTAAAAGTAGGATTGTTCTTCCTCAGCTAAATTCTAAGACCAAGCTTGATCTTCCTCAAACATCTACTTAAAAGCAGGCATGTTATTCATCAGATAAATTCTAAGACTAGGATTGTTTTTCCTCAGCTAAATTCTAAGACTAGACTTGTTCTTCCTCATATATTTACCAGACCAAGCAAGTTATTCCTCAGATAAATTCTAAGGCTAGTCTTGGTCTTTCTCAGACAAATTCTAAGACCAGGCTTGTTCTTCTTCAGATACATCCTCAAACCCAGGAATGTTCTTTCTCAGATAAATTCTATGAGTAGGATTGTTCTTCCTTAGCTAAATTCTAAGACCAGACTTGTTCTTCCTCAGATAAATTCTAAGACCAGACTTGTTTTTCCTTAGCTAAAATCTAAGACCAGGCTTGTTCTTCCTCAGACATCTACTTAAAACCAGGCATGTTATTCCTCAGATAAATTCTAAGACTAGGATTGTTCTTCCTCGGCTAAATTCTAAGACTAGACTTGTTCTTCCTCAGATATCTACTTAAAACCAGGCATGTTATTCCTTAGATAAATTCTAAGACTAGACTTGTTCTTTCTTTGATAAATTCTAAGACCAGCCTTGTTTTTCCTCAGATACCTCCTTAAAACCAGGCATGTTCTTCCTCAGATAAATTCTAAGACTAGGCTTGCCCTTCCTCAGATAAATTCTAAGACCAGGTTTGTTCTTCCTCAGATATCTACTTATAACCAGGCATGTTCTTGCTCGGATAATTTCGAAGACTAGGCTTGCTTTATCTCTGATAAACTCTACCTCCAGGTTTGCCCATCCTCAAATACCTCTTTAAAACCATGCATGTTATTCCTCAGATAATTTTTATGATTAGCTTGTTCTTTATCTGATAAACTCTAACACCAGGTTTGTTCTTCCTTAAATACCTCTTTAAAACCAGGCATGCTATTTCTCAGATAAATTATAAGACTAGGTTTGTTCTTTCTCTGATAAATTCTAAGACCAGGCTTGTTCTTCCTCAGATACCTCCTTAAACCCTGGCATGTCCTTCCTAAGAAAAACTCGACGACTAGATTTGTTCTTTCTCGGATAAACTCTTAAGACCAGGTTTGTTCTTCTTTAGATGAACCTTAAGATCAGCCTTATTCTCTCTCAGGTTAACACTAAGATCATGCTTATTCTTCCTCAGATAAACCTTGAAGATCATGCTTATTCTTTCTTAGATAAACCTTGAAAACCAAGCATGTTCCTCATCGTTTCTCCAATTAACTTTAAAATGAGACTAGGTCTTCCTCAAACGAACACTAAGCTTATTCTTGATAAGGTGAACCTTAATGTCATCCTTTTTCTTCTTCATATAAACACTATAGTAATATAAAAAAATATCTGCACTGGAATACGTACAGCATCTGCTTTATATCTGCATCCGTATGTGTACTAAAAATTCGTATCATTATTCCAATACGTTGTGTATACAGCTTATAGGAATAAGGATAAGATTTTTTAGAACATATACGGATGAAGATATAAAACAGATGTTGTACGCCAGATATCCATATCTTGGAGCGTACGCAATTTAACATTCAATTATTATTATTATTATTATTATTATTATTATTATTATTATTATTATTATTATTATTATTATTATTATTATTATTATTATTATTATTATTATTATTATTATTGAATTGTATTAGTTATTTATTATTATTATCTCATTATCATATATTATTATCTATTATTATTTATATTATTAGATTATATATTATATCTATTATTAAATTGTAGGTTGTGTTATTTACTTTTATGATTGTTATTTTTTTATTATGGTGCCAGTCTCATTCCTATATTGTAAAGAAATTATATATGCAGCTGTTTTATAATTATATATATATATATAATATATACTATTAACTATCTAATATTATATTAATAATATGAAAATATTGTTTATACTCTTATATATTATATTACTCAAGAGTATTGATATTATTATCTAATATATTAAATGTCCTGAGAGTCTGGAATAGGTGGTCCATTTAGTCACTGAACAGGTATTTCGTCAGATTTTTGCGGACTCGCTGGACTATGGACCGTGTATATATTAACCGCGAGATTCAATGCTCGAGCTCCAATATAAATAATAATGTGTTTTAAAACATTTTTAGCATTTTTTTTTTACCCTTTTTTTGCGTTTTCTTGATTAAAAACTTGTAAAAATTAACTACAACAGATTTATTATTATTATTATTATTATCTTATTATTATTATTATTATTTGTTATATATTAATATTTATTAATGTATTGTAATTTTATTATTATTATTAAATAATTTTTATTTATTTTTATGATAAATTATTAGAAGAAGAGAGAGAAAAAGAAGAAAGAGAACGGAAGTAATTTTAGAAGAAGTAAGAAGAGAAGATAGGAAAGGTGACATCAAAATACTTTCAGTATACATTCAGTGCTATTTCTTATATATGCTAGTGAGGTCACCAGGCTATAGAAATTAGAACTAACCTATCTCTAAGTAGAGTTGTGAATGATCAAGAAATGTTCTCAAGTTACGGCGCAACGAATTCTTTTCTTTCCTTCTGTCGATATTTTACGGTATTTTGATCAAAGTTTATTTTGAAGAGATAGTTAAAATGATAGTGAATGACCGATGAGGTGCCGGTTAAAGAAACCAATATAATAAACTATACCTTTCTAAGAGTGAAAAATCAAAAAATTTTTCACAGTTGATCACGGACAAAGTTTATATTTTTAAAGATTTAACTTTTAAATTCAAGAAAATACATTCTATTACAAATTAAAATGATAGGGTGATTAAAGCGTTGCCGCTTAGAACGTTAGAACTAACCCTTACTAAGCGGGTGAAAGACATCAGGAACACTGGTTAGAGAACGAAGACAGAAAAAGAAGGTCTGATTCTTGTCACTTCAATTTGTTCTTGGTTATTACGCTGATATTTAAAACAACTACTATAAAAAATATCTTTACGTTCTGGAATGAATGCCTTTCATAAGTTTGCAATTGGATATTAATATATTTAATATATTAATATTTTTGATATAATATTATTAATATATTAAATTCAGTATTTGAACACCTTTGAGTAGCAGATGTACACTACATAAGTATCCTTTGCTGCTGTATCTACTTAATCATGCCGTTTTTTTTTGTTTTTTTTACACATTTTCTGGAATCTGACTCTCAACTCAGTATTTAATACACAAACTGTATGTCAAAGATTGAATTTATAAGCCTTTTAGGCTTTTTTTGCTGTCATTGACAAAAATAGAGAATTATAAGAATGTTAACCTTTAAATGAGGTTTTGATTTAAATATATTAGAAAATTGTATATTGCATGCGTATAGTTATAAAATGCAGTACTATGAAATGGAACAATTTCACTTTGAGATGAATGTTTATTATATTTAAGTGCTAATCTCGTGAATCCATCATTTTGAAATCCATTTGTCATACAGAAATTATAGATAAAAGTTTGAAAAATATGGATTTGCAATTATATTATCATTTAAGGGGTAACAGAAATTACCAATTATCTGAAACAAAGTTAAGTCTTCGGAGAATTTTTTCAATCTTTCTATAAAAGATAAGTCGTTAAGCGTGATAAAAAAAAAGCATAGATATATTTAATAAAAAAAAAAAAATAGAATATTTAATAACAACAAAAAAAAACTACTTTAGATCACACTTTGACAATTTTAATTTATTTTTAATTTATTTTAATTTATCTTTAATTTATTTTAATTTATTTTTAAAGGAATATTAAACCTCAGCTTCAAAGGAGACTACTTTTCTGCAACGAAGGGCTCCAACAGGCAGTCTAATTCCCTGGTTTTATTAGTAATTAAGGATTGTGCCATCATCTTTCTAAAAATAAACCAATTCTTGATCACGCGACAGATTTATAAAAAGGCGTTAGAACTCTTTCATCCAACTCAAATTCTTATTAACCAAGTATTTGAAGAGTACCTGGGTTTCTCAGCTTTTAGTTTAATAAAGTTGACATTCACTTTTTGCCAGAGTAAAATATATATATATATATATTTTTTTTTGAGAAGCTTTGTATTTTATTTCCTTCCCATGCATTGTTACTTAAGGATGGTAACTCATACGACATATTCTAAAGACAAACACAATTGGTTTTGTTAATTAAAATCTTTAAATCACAGGTCCTTGATCATTTATAATAACTAATGAAATATCAAAGCTATCTTCTGAATTATTAAACAGAAATATGAAGACTTGGATCAGGAAACCAAAGTGCGCAATCAACTGAATGGAACAAGAATATATTGTACCAGTGGAACCCCATTCTCCTTCGCATTCATAAAACTAAACTAAGATACCCATATTAACTTTATAGGAAGAAAATAGCACTTGATGGTAACTCATCATATCGAAATTTCAGACCCATTTCTATTTTATTTTTTGATAAACTCTTGTGGAATAAGAGATATTGATCAATTATTGTTACGAAGGAGTGAATGAGAGCGGAATTGTTTTAATTACACCCAGTACTAATCTTTTTAACTAAAATAATATTTTATATAAAGTATACTACCTAAATTCACATTTTCCTTAAATATTGTATAAATTTTGAGTGCTCTATATTTTGTGATTATTATTCATTTATTATTATTATTATAATAAATTTTTATTCTATGTTATCATTTTATTAAAGTATTGTATTATTCATTATATTCATTATTACTGAGAAATGTTATATTCATTAGAAAATGGATTAGAGTACTGTCATCTGATTTAAATATTGTATGATAAATTTATATATAAGAAAAACTTAATTTATTATTAGTAATTATAATAGCAATTAAAAGGTTTTTACTCATTATATTTAAAAATATAATATTATATATTATATATATATATATATATATAATATATATATATATATGTATAAGTATATAGTATAAAAATAATATAAACTTACTGTAAAATATTTATTGAGTATATATATATAAATATACTAAAAATATATTCTTATTTAAAAATTTTTACACTATATATAAATATATACGTTCAATTTTAGAATATATTATATATAATAATCATTAATTTATAATTATTATATTATAAAATTTATTACTTATTTACTGCTTTATTTGTATTATATATTACTATATATTATTATTATTCAATGCTTATTATACACATTCCTTTTTAGAATATTCTCGCGCAATTATTGTTTCTCTAACTCACAACAACTCACTCTTTATATATAAGAATTTAGCAACTATAATTTTCAATATTTAATGTTATTATGATATAATTATATAGGTATAAAAATTATTTGACTGTTATACTATATTATTTATGGTTTGACAGGAGAGAGGTCTTATTTCCGGCTATTTGGGACGTTATTACCAGGCATATCAGGTTAGGAACTGTGAAACTTTGCCTTAAGTATATTTAGCACTCGTCCCACAGCACATAAAAAACTATTTATTTATTAAATAATTAGTGCAACTAGATAAAGGTAGGTTCATGGGGTGTTTTTGGGTATCTTCACAAATGTTGGACAAATTAACAAACAGAGTTTTGAACTCTATAGACATTCAATCTAACATTTAATCCATCAGTCTTATTAATTTTAGCAGCAACACATTTCATTACATGCTTTGGACTAACAAAGTGAAGAACATAATAAAAACTGGTGGTCGGTCTCGGGAGGGTGGCAAAAAGATATGAAGCCAACTTTTCCTTCAAGCTGGAACCAACTCTGCATGGCAGATAAACCCGTATCGTGAGAGAGTTTCTCTCAATCTTTTAGCAATATAAATTCTATAGACAAAGTTCAAGACCTCCTTAACCAGAATGGCACACTCAAGCTAGTATTTGGAGTCAAAGATTTGTGAGTTGTTGGACGTGGTGAAGCAAAAAGTCTTCTCATAACGCTTCCACTTTTCTCTATTTCGCCTATTGCATTGCTTGTATGCTCGAACATGCTGTCTCAGATTTCTCACAATAATGTGAGACGGAGTACAACGGACTAGATATATTATGTTACTCTGGAATTTACGTATATGACAAAAATTTGAGAGTATATTTGTCTTTCGCTGCTTTTAGCAATAACCAGCGTTTCAGTTTGGCATCTAAATTATAGATTCCTTTTTCACAAGAAACTACTTAATCAACAATAATTTATTCAGCTTTATATTGTCTTAACTTTTGTTTAAGTACATTCATTATTTGAATGCAGCAAGAAAATAGGAGTCAGTGAATTTTTTCTTTTGATTTTCAGAACGGTTCTCCAAGGATATTTACGTCTGTACTCAATTTGTTTCGACTAGATAAATTTTTATAGAAGTAAGATTATAGGATTTAATAAATACGATTGAGTATACGTTCTTTCCATCTCATTATGCTTTCAGCGAGATATTTCTATCATTTGAGTAATTTTGTTTGATAGAAGTATGCCGTGAGAGGGATAATAGTTATGTTAAGAAAATAGAGATATCTTCTAAAGAAACGATTTATAATTGTCTTAATATTATTTCCTAAGTAATTATTTTGCAGACAATATAATAGTGCATTATAAAACATAGTGTGGATTTTTAACATTTGCAGTTTCTATATTAATCGACAAAATACTGTGCGTTTTTCTTGAGACGAACGGGATTTTACACTAAGCATATCCATATATTCTGTGTAGATAGATAGCTCAGAATTTGCCCATCCGCTCGCAGATACCAATTTGGTTTTAATACCTACCGAACACATTTTTTTCGAATTTTTTTAGACCTTCAATAGCATTTAGAATGAGGATGCAATCATCGCTTGTTAGCAGCATTGACTTATCTTTGAAACTAAACTTGAACATAGAAGATTTTACTTTCATTAGTACTTAAATGTCCGTTGTATGCATAATACTATTCGCCACTTTCTCTCGACTCCTCTATTCCATCTCGTTGATGATTCGTGGATTACAATCATCATTTTTGGTTGATGAATCATCATTTTTTGTTGATGTCTCTTATTTGTCTTTCTCAGTAATTGAAATGAGTTTTTGGTATTCAGAAATTTAAATGGCGAGAACTAAAGTTAAGTCGTAAAAAATATTTTAATTTTATTGTAAAAAAAATTATCTCGTAAAATTATTTGATTTCCTAAGGAAAACTCTCTTCAATTGATCATCGAGTGATGCTTTTATCCCATCTATCTTCCCTCCCGAATAATATTTTAGAATTTTCTTTAGGTAAATAATAATAGTAAATTTGAAGAATTTTGTTCATGGTTCCACCTGAAATATTCTATTTTTATTTCTCTCCAAAAATTTGCCAATGGTCGCTTAAATAATTCAAAATTTTATACCGTATTTTTTCAAAAGAAATAATTTAAAATTAGTAAAAATGTAAATTATCAGATAAAAAATAATTTAATTTATAATTTATTCTCCAATAATTATTAAAGATGGATTGATCGGAACGATATGCATAGATATACCGCGGTTACTTTTGGGAGAAGTTCCAGCTAACTACATCAAATTTTACGACTTACCTCCGAAAAAAAATGACCTCTCTTTCCTACTTTTTTCTTTTTCGGTTGAAAAAAACACAAGAAATTATTTTTCAAATGCTGAATACCAAAGTTAAAAAAACTCAAATTTTTCGGTTGAAAAAAACTTACAAAATGATATAGCAAGATTTTCCGAAAAAAATCGTAACTTTAAGAGTTCTAGAATTTGTAATGTGAAAATTTAAGAAAAGCGTAATTTTAGAAGTTAAAATTTTTTATTCAAAATAAAAAATAATATTACATACATATAGCTGAAATTCAGCTATATGTTAATGAACACAAAAAATATTTTGATTTCATTAAAAACGTCATTTAAGACACAATCCATAACTAATAAATAAATTCCGCTTATTCTGTTAATTTGAAATTTGACAAATTTCATGGAACACATAATTTTTTCAATGAAAATACCGTTAAAAAATAATCAATCTTGAAGAATAACCAAAATACAATTCAAATAGTTGAAATTATAGGAAAAAATCGTACTTTTAAGAGTTACTAAAATTTGTAATGTGAAAATTTAAAGCAAAAGCGTAATTTTAGAAAGTTAATTTTTATTATTAAAAACAGGTTCAAACTAAATAGAAATATTTGTTATTTCATCATAGCATTATTAGAAATTTCGTTAAAAAACTTCAATTATGAACATAAAAAAAAATTAAATTAAGTTCATCGAATGTTCCTAAAATTTTTGCTAAATTACATTTCATGAATCACATTATTTTCAAATGCTGAAAATTAGTTAAAAAAAAACATCAATTCTAAGATAATATAACAAATAATATTTCCAACATGTTGAAATTTAGGAAAACATCGTACTTTTAAGAGTTTAAGTAATTTTTTTGTAGTGAAAATCTAATATGCCATTTGCGTTAACCGAGAAAACGAGCAAGTACTAAAAAACAGGTTTTCTAACAATATGTGAATGTTTGATAAAGTAGTGAAACAATTAAAAGTATCAGACAAGTTGATATAAGAAAACGTCAATTAAGTAAGTTGAGAATAAATCTTTTTAATTTTCACTTATTCTGGGCTTTTTTGAATATTCGCATTTCAAATGAAACACATTAAACGATAATTAAAATCATGAACAAAATACCATTAAAAACTAAGATTATTGCTGTTTTCCAAATAATTTAAAAAAATAATTTTTTTGTAAAATCGTACTTTTTAACTGTTCTGAAACTTTGCAAATAGTGCGAAATCTATGCAAAAACACTAATATATTACGAGTTAATATTTGATTATTATTAAAACAGGTTTTTTCAAAACATTAAATATGAAATAATTTGGTATATATAAAACACCAAATATTGACATTTCATTAAAAAACGTACAATTTAAGACACCCTAAACAACACAACAAATTAATATTCTCTTTTCTGCTGGTGGCCACTGTGATTTTATTTCTACCCTATATAATATCAATTATACTCAATAGCTGAAAAAATACCAGTCTAAAACAAATCAATATATTAAGGAGATTAACCACAATAATATTCAATGTTGAGATAGTTTGAGAAAAATGTACTTTTAAGATTTTTTGTAACTTTGTAAATCGTATTAATATTTTCAAAAAAAGCGTAGTATTATAAATTTCAATGGCTCATTTTATTAAACAAAGGAATTTATAAACTTACTAGTATTAATTATTTGGTACATATGAAAAAATATTGAAATTTCAATTAAAAAACGATCAATTTAAGACACAATAAAACGATATTTTACATAAATTACAACATTTTCTGAATTTTATATGAAATTGCATTTCAATAGAAAACAATATAATTTTTCAAAATGCTGAAATAACAAGCTAGATATAGAAATCAAATTTAAAGAAATTAACACAAAAAAATAAATTTCACAAAAAATAATGTTGAAAATTAGGAAAATCGTACTTTTTAAA
>JABUQX010018600.1:0-15136 GCA_015478945.1 Trachelipus rathkii
TACCTTTAATTTCTCAATATAATTACAGTTTATTCATATATAAATATCTAAATCATCTTTACCATTTTCATAAATTCTTTTTATTACTTTTCTCTTTTCTTCAATTTCCATCATCTTAAATTATTCACATTCCTCTTCTTTACTTACATAACCATTAGTCTATTCTATTTTCTATCTACCCTCCACCATTATTATTTAACTAATTTTTATATCAAATTTTTTATATAACTTTTTCAAAAATCAATTTTTTATCGTTATACCCTCTCTTTCTCCCCTAATCTTTCCTTCTTCTATTCTCCTTCATTTATCACTTTCTTTCTTTGTATTACAAATATGTTGTGCTTTTTTCATATGTAAATATTTCTTTCCTTTTAATTAGTGTTGAAATTGTCCTGCCAAAAAATATCCTCTATTCCTTATATCTTTTTTTTCCCATGTTCTCTATGGGTCATCTCGATCAATAATTAGTACCGTATATATAATTAACTATATATATAATATATTATATATATATATAATATATATATATAGTATAATATAGGTATATATATATATAATAATATATATATATATATATATAATATATACAAGCTGTATGAGGGGGGTCAGGGGTTCAACCTTCCGAAATTATTTAGAGATCAAAATTTTTGATTCTTAAGTCTCTTAATTTTAATAATAATAATAATAATAAACATAATAATAATATAATGATGATAATAATAATATAATCAAATTGATATGCATGCAGAATAATAACCAGCAGAAAATATATACTTGATATAAGTATTGTAATAGAATAATAATAGTAATATTTATAATAATAATAATGAATAATAGATAATAATAATAATAATAATAATAATTAATTAATAATAATAATAATAAGTTAAATGAATATGAAAAGTATTTATTAATGGAAATGAGGAGACATGTTTGTGGTCCGTAACGGTTTCTTAGTCAAGTGGCTGTTCCTCACATATCATGTATAAACTATTTAGACCAGGACTTAAATGTAAGGTTTTCCAAGTTTGCAGATGATGACAAATTGGCTACCTCAGTAGGACATAATGAAATGGATGCATAAAGATTTAAAGGATAAGGAGGAGCTGTAATCATTGATGGGATTAGCAAGTTCATTCATTCTTCAAACAAATCTTTCTCTCCTCATAACCATTGGTTCGATCGTGCTGTTCTCTGGCCATTCAAGGCTAGAGACTGCGTATCGTGGGTGTGAAAATTCCTCGTCTCCCAAGTCACTCTCTGCAATTTTCATTCAGCTTAGAAATCGTTGCAGCGGGATACTTTAGACGAGCAAAGCGGGCTTTTATCAAACGGAAGTGCGCTAACTTCTTGGTTTCTCCTACTGACAAATCTTTTTCCTCTTGCCAACAACATCTCTAGCAACTTCTGTAAATCTCTCTTTTCCTCTGATGGCTTCTGTTTGTTTAATTCTCTCCATCTGAAAAGGCCCATTCTTCGGCCGTCCTATGGGTTTCCACTTAACTCAACCCTAGAGATTCTGGCATTTTCTCTTCTCCTCCTTCTTCTCCCTCTGACTCTCCATCTTTTGCTCTGTTACTTTACATTTGGTCGGGTGCATAGGCCCTGAAATCTATGAGGATAGGCAAGAGGGTGGCCCATGATGGCATTCCTCCCAAAAGTTTTGATGGAGTGTGCCTTTCCGTGCATATCTCCGCGCTCGTTTCAACTATACCTCTCCTATGTCCAAACACTGCCATTGCCTCAGTGTTATGAAGCTCGCACATGTCCAAAACTATTCTGAATAAAGAAAGTCCGCTCTGATCCTTCTAAGTATCGCGCTATAGCTCTCAGTCTTTGTATTCCATCCAAGCATCTTTGAAACCCTAATTCAACTCCACTTCTTAGATTATCTGATTACTCCATTCTCTTCTTCCGACTAGTCCAGTACGGCTTTCAGCGCTTGAGGTTCTTCTGGCGATATACTTTTCCTATCTAACCGATTATGGTTTTTCGCTCTTAGGAACTTCTGGGAGACTTGCGTGGTGGGCTTGACATATCCAAAGCATTGAACCGGTATGGCAGCGCGTCACAGCTGCTCTCCAAGCTCCCTCTTTTGGGTTTTCCTCTTTCTCTTTGCTTACATTATGTCTAGCTTTCTTTCAAATCCTCAATATCGGCTGTTTGTTGATGGGGCCTTTCTTCTTTTTCTGTCAATGTGGGTGTTATCTGCAGGGTGTCTGTCTTGATCTCGCTACTTTAAATTCTAACTTTCATTAATAATCTTCTCACTGCACATCTATGTCATTGATCCACTTCATATTATCGATTGACTCTGACCCTTCATCTCTTCAACTCATTTTCAGTCTGCCTTCTCTTTTACTCTAGAATTGCCTCTTCGTCTTAGTCTTTCCTATTCTATTTCTCGCTGATCTGGATAGATTTCCGGATGGGGTCGTCCTTCAACCTTGTGAAATTCAATCCTTTAAAAACTCAACTTCTGCATAATCTCCTTCTCTAAAACGCATTTTAACTTTCCTATCTCTTACGACGGTTCTCTTCGTCTCTCCTGTTGATGAATATAAACATCCTTGGCCTTACATAAACAAAAAAATGTCTTTGGAAACCTCATGTCACATACGGTTGCTAGGGCTGGCCTCAAAGAAACTGAGAGTTTCTGTTAGACTGCGAGACTTTTTTTTCTCTTCGTCAGTTGCTCAGCATGACAAGGGTCCCTGCATCTGCTCCTTGTATGGAGTACGCTCCATATCTGGGGAAGGAAGGGGGGGGCTCTAAGTTTCACCGGCTTTTGATAGGGTCGAGTCAAAGGCCAAAAGGTTATAAACTGTTCTGTTGTGCTTTATCTCTATTCTATAGGCACGCCAGCGGCAAGTGCTCGAGGAACTTATCATTTGCGTACCACCCACCTTTACGACGTCTCGTAGCAACAAGGAGTGCTGTATCTGCGCACAAGTTTTGTTGATGCAGGTAACTCCAGGCTAGTTCGCGTGGTGGCTTCATTCTTTCCGGCCACCTCTGTTTTGTGGAATTCTCTTCCATCTCCTGTATGTCCTGTTGAATTTAATTTCTCTCGCACTTTAAAGACTGCGTCTGTGCTTATCTGCGTAATTTGCGTAGAGGGTGAACTTTTGAGCGTACTGCACCCCCTCCTTGGAATAGGGCTCTGACTGTGAGTGGTGGTGACAACTGTAAAAAAAAAATATCCTTGGGTGGCAGATATGTGGCAAATGAACTAATCCCTACTCACCATCCAAAACATTCAGTTCAGATTTTTCCCCAGATAAATCAGCACTCTTCATACTTAGCCTCAGATGGACGCTTATGTCGCAACCGCACATCCTTTTACCTATTCAAACTTAAATTTAACCCTTTAGAATTCTAGCACACTCACAACAAAATCTACATCAACGCTCTCTACCACAAGTCACGTTCATAGAATGCAATATCTTTCCTATCCCCCTCTCAGTTCCTTTCACACCAACACAAACACATTTCACTACACCACACGTCATTTTCAACGTTTCTCCATCTTTGTTTTCAAGTCACGAAGCTAGCAAATCAAATTTTGCCCTTTCTAAATACATCTCATCAGCCTCTCTCTTCTCCTTAACATTTATTTCTGTCTGACATTCCCATTTATCTCATTACTGCTGATTTCAGTACATTTTCGCCGAAAGAATAAAACGCCCGCTTACGGCAATACTACACGACCTTTCTGCTGAGCTGCAATTGATTCCTGGCAAAAATAAGTGTAGTTTGGCAGCCAACCAACTACGCACCGCATCACTTATTGCCTGTCTACGACACGCAATGGAATATTCGATGTCGCAATTTTTTCTCCCCAACAGGCATTAGGGATAGTATAGGATTACGGTAAATGTCTGTATAGATGTTGTCTAGAAAGGGTGTGATATAAGTTTAAAATTTGGGTTTGTTATATGATTAGTGGATAAATTTATATGGTGTCTCTAATGAGTGTGTCTGGAGATGAGTTGTGGATATTGAAAGCAGACAGAAAAGGCGTAACCATGTAGGCACTGGATACGTCTATATCAGTAGCGCAGTGAATCAAAATGGGTTTATAATATATATATGATATATTATATATATTTATATATATATATTAATATAATAGTATATATTAATAATATATAATTATATATATATATATAGTTTATATTATATATAAGTATATGTATGGTGGTAAGTGTGCTGGGAATTGGACTGGCAGGGAGACCGAAGGAAAAGTGGATCAATCAGTAAAGGGAGATGATGCCCGCTCGCGGGGGTTTTCCCCTCCCGGTGGTTTCAACATGATGGTTGGTTCGTGGTTAGTGGGTTCTAAGCAACGGAGGGGAGGAAAAGAGAGAGTGTCATTTCCCCCTTTACTGACTTTTGATCCACTTTTCTTTTCGTCTCTCTGCATTGGCTGCCCAGCCGATTCCCAGCACACTTGACCCCTGAATAGTACGTATAGTATATATTATATTAGTATATATATATCTAATATATATATATTATATACTATATATATATATATAGTAATAGTATTATAGTAGATATATGTATATATATAGTATCAAACCCATTTTGATTATGGTATGATTTGTGGTTTTTTATTGTGTGCGTTGGACGTTCGCATTGGTGCCTTAATGGGTGTTCGCCTTGGTTTCTGTTCTGCTTTTTATAGTCCACGACTCATTACTCTCCAGACAACCTCTTAGAGATGCACCATTTTTAAGTCTCACATAGCTGTCATAATACAACATTACTTATAGTCCACGTGTATGTGTGTTTGTTGGGGTACCAACATAGTGTCCATATCATACACCCTTATATGTTAGTCCCTGATGTGTTTGTGGGTGAGAAAATAATTGCCGACATCATGTCGATCCTGCGTTGTGTTGGGTGTGGTCTTTCGTTTTGTTGGTGTGTGTGTGGGATTCTTTCGTAGAATGGCAACTAAGTATTGGTGTTGGTGTGTAGTTGGGTTGGCTGCCAACTACCACTTAGTTTTTTGCCAGGAATGCTAATGCATGGCTCAGAGAAGGTCGTGGTTGCCGTAAGCGGCGTCTTCTTTTCGGGAAATGTAATGATCGTGATATTGAAGCATGGAATGTCAGAAGGAATATTAATGTTAAGAGAAGAGAGAGGTGGAATCTGGATGTATTTTAGAAAAGGGCCATATTTGATATTGACCTAGCTTGTGCTGAAACTAACAGATGGTGATAGGAAAACGTTGTTGATAAATGGAGTGGGTTGTGGTGTGAATGTCGTTTGTTGTTGGTGTGGTGGAATAGGGATATTGAGAGGGGTGATGAAAGTATTTGCAATTCTGATTGGAGTGAACTTGTGTGTTAGAGAGCTAGTGGTTAGTATTTTTTTGTGTTTTTTGTTGATGTGTGTGCTGATTGAGTTTATATTCTATGAAGGTGGAAATTTAATAGTTTTGAATGAGGTTAATGATAGGGATGTTGCGGGTTGCGACATAAGGGGTCCATCTGAGGGTAATGGTGAAGATGGGTAAGATTTTCTGGAAATATCTGAATGGAATTTTTTGGACTGGGTGAGTAGGGGATTTAGTTCTTTTGCCACACTATATATCTGCCCACCTAAGGATATTTTTTTTTTTTTTACAGTTTGGTACACCTTGTACCGACTTCACCAGTTCAGAAGCCCTATTCAATGGGAATGGGGGTGGTCAGTACGCTCAATAAGTTCTTTACCCTCTAGGAGCCCAAATTACGCAGATAAGCAACAGACGCAGGCTTTTGAAGTGGGGAGATTAATATCTCAACAGACATAATAACAGAAACAAAAAGATTGGGGGGGGCAAATAGGAAAAAAGGATAGAAATTTTCCCCCAGACAGGATACATGAGTGTGGCGGGAAAGGAATGTAAGCACCACAGCGACTAAGCGGAATTACCAATGATCAAGACACAAAAATGTGTGCGGCAGTATATCTAGTCATCTCCTTGTCTACGAGGACGTCGTAAAGGTGGTGGTACGCAAATGAAAGTTCCCTCGAAGCACCTTTGCCCGCTGGCGTTGCCTATAGAATAGACGATAAAGCACCACAACAGAACAGTTTATAAGCCCTTTTTGGCCTTTGACTAGCGACCCTATCCAAAGCCCTGGGGTGAACCAGATGCCCCTCCCCCTTCCTTCCCCAGAATGAGAGCAGTACTCCATACAAGCAGATGAGACCCTTGTATAGCTGGAGCAAATGAGAAGAAAAAAAAGTCTCGCAGTCTAACAGAACTCTCAGTTTTTTGAGGCCGCCCTAGCAACCGTTGGAACATGAGGTTTCCAAGACATTTTTTTGTTTATGTTAAGGCCAAAGGATGTTTATATTTGTCACAGGAGAGACGAGAGAACTCGTCTGAATAAGATAGGAAAAGTTGAATGCGTTTTTAATGAGAAGGAAATTTGGCAGAAGTTGAGTAGAAAATCTTTTAAAAGAGTTGAAATTGTTTCCAAGGTTTGAGACGTAACCCATCCGGAAAATCTATCCAGATCAAGCGAGAATAGAATATAGGAAAAAGAAATGTATTTTCATAACATAATTCTAGAAGTAAAAGAAGGAACAGAACTGAAATGAGTTGAAAGGGTCGAGGGTTGAGTCATCGATATATGAGTGGATAGATACTAGATGTGCCAGGTGAGAAGGATTATTAATGTGGAAAAGTAGAATAAAGTAGAGATAAGACAGAACCCCTGAGGAACACCACTATTGACAGCAAAGAAGAAGTCGCCCCATCAACACAGCCCGATATTTAGCAGATTTTGAAAAAACGTTTATATCTTAAAGCAAAGGAAAGAGGAAGTAGAGAACTTGAGAAATGTAAGCGTGCGCTAGGTCCAACCCGTCAAATCGCTTTGGATTGTCAACGCCACCACGCAAGTCTCCCATAGTTCCTCAGAGCTGAAAACCATAAATGGTTAGATAGGAATTATATCGCCAGTAAAGAACCTCAAGCGCTGAAAGCCGTAATGGCTATCGGAAAGAAGAGAATGAGTATCCAGATAATCTAGAGAAGTGGAGTTGATTTAGGGGTTTCAAAGACTTGGATGGAGAATACAAGTGAAGAGCCTATAGCGCGCATAAACTTGAAAAGATCAGAGCGGCTTCCCTATTATCGGTGAATAGTTGGAGCATGTGCGAGCTCTACAACACTGAGGGAAATGGCAGTGTTTGAGTACATAGGGAGTATAGTTGAACGGGGGGCGGGGATAGCACGGAAGCGCACACTCCCTCAAAACTTTGGGAGAAATGCCATCTAGGCCACCCGACTTCCTATCCTTCATAGATTTTCAGGGGCCTATGCCACCCGACCAAATTATAACAGGCAAAGAACAATGGGACATCCTGAGAGAAGAAGGATAGAGAGGAGAGAAATGCCAATCGTCTAGGGTGAAGTTAGGTGGAGAAAAGTAAATAGGAGCGAAGAGATTGGGGCCTTTCCAGTGGAAATTAACAACAGAACCATCAGAGGCAAAAGGAGATTAACAGAAGTTGCTAGAGATGTTTTGCCAAGTGGCAAGAAAGATTTGTCAAATTAGGAGAACCAAAAGGGAAGTTAGCGCTAACCCTTCCGTTTGATGAAAGCCCCGCTTTGCTCTCTAAGAGTATCCCTGCAAAACGATTTCTAGCTGAATGAAAATTGCAGAAGAGTGATTGGGAACGATGAAATTTTTCCCACCCACGATACGGCAGTCCTAGGCCTGAATGGCGAGAACATAGCACGATCGACCATGTTTTAGAGGAGAGAAAGATTTAGTTGCAGAAGGAATAACTTGCTAATCCCATCAATGATTACAGCTCCCTCCTTTCTTTAATCTTTTTATGCATCCATCATGTATTCCTATACTGAGGTAGCCAAATTTGTTATCAAATCCGTGCAAACTTGAAGACCTTACTTTCAGTCCTCTGGTCTAATATTTTATATAGCATATGTGAGGAACAGCCACTTGAACCTAAGAAAACCGTTACGGACCCTACAAAACATGTCTCCTCAATGTCATTAAATAAATATTTCATAATTCATTAATTATTATTATTATTATTATTATTTTTAATTATTATTATTATATATTATTATTATTATTATTATTATAAGAATATTACTATTATATTATTATTATTATATTATATTATTATTATTATATGTATTATTATTATTATTATTAATATAAATTTATTAATTATTATTATTATCATTATTAAATTATTATTATTATTTATATCTTAATTATTTAAATTATAGAGTTCTTAAGGAATCAAAATTTTGATCTCTTAAATATTTAAATGATTCACCCCTGTATACCCCCCCTGCCTACAGCCTTGTATATATATATATAATATTTCTAATATATATATTATATATATATATATATATATATTATTATAATTATATATTATATTAATATATATATATATTTATATTATAATACCGGTAATATATTTGCTCAGATTGACCCATAGAGGAAACCATGAGAACGAACGAATATAAGGATCGCCGCCCTCCCGCTACTTTCCAAAGACGCAAATAATCAGAAGGGGTATAAGTCCACAGAATGTGTTACAGAAAAGAACAGGATCCTGAGGAAAGAGATCGACGAAGGATGATGGTGAATCGCGACGAGAGGGCATCGGCTACAACATTGCTTTTTCCAGGAATATGTCGAATTTCGAAGTCGAATTCGTTTAACTCCTCCATCCTCCATGGTGCGTGCTCGTCGACCATCGACTAGAAACTCATGTCCTTTAAGGTCCTCGTTAAAAAAAAAATCAGAGGCAACATGACTACAAAGACTGCTTACAACTTTTACTCCCTGCAGCGCAGAAAGGTCTCAAAAGACTTTACTTGGCCCCATCGTTAAAGCTGTTAGGTCTTTATCTATGACTCTGTAAATCCCTCCTGGGCACCATTTAAAGGTCATAGATAATGAAAAGCTATTGGTCGGGTCGTCATTATCGATCCGCTATCCCCCATGTAATTTTGCGAGAACAACGCCCCGGCGCGCATGTCTCGAGGCGTTCGACATGAAAAAGTTTCCATTGGAGAAATGCAGTGGAGTGTCTAATCTGTAAATCCCTAACGCAAACGGGGTATTAACGACCAGGGCCGTGTTTTAAATTCCCTCAAAACTTGTTTGAGGAACGGAAAGGCCAAAGGCCATTAAATAGCAAAAAAAAACTTACTGTGAAAACTCTTTTTTGAAAACTTTTTTACCTCCCCGTTTGAGCAACAACGGTTTACTGATCTGGGAGCAATGTGGGATATGACGGCGATAAAAATTCACCATCCCTAAAAATTGGCGAAGTTGTTTCACCGTAGTGGGAACGGGAAACTCCAATGCTCCCTGTATATTCTTATGTAAGGGCAAAATCCCTTTGCTGGAAATGTGATGGCCTAGAAACTTAAAATCAGTTCTACATAATTTTGTCCTACTGGGTTTAAGTTTATAGTCATTCCTTTCTAAAGCAGAAAGGACCTGTCCAAGGGTGACAAGATGGTCTTCATAACTGGTACTGAGCACGATGATATCGTCTAAGTAAACCATCACCTTGGACCACGGCAACCCAGTCAGAGCAAGCATCATTCCACGTTGGAATGTCGCCGGACCGTTCTTTACACCGAACGGCATTTTAAGATACTCATATTGAGCAAACGGAGTGGAAAACACCGTCCTCTCAATACCGTCTGGTTCCATTGCGACCTGGTAATAACCTTTTATCAGATTTATAGTAGAGAAATATGTATTTCCATACATATTATATATCATGTCGATAAGGTTAGGCAATGGGAAAGAATCTGATTTTGTCACATTATTAAGCTTGTGATAGTCTATGCACAATCGTAACGTGTCGTCTGGTTTTCTGACCGGTACAACTGGAGCTGAATAAGGAGATCTGCTTGGATGAATGATGTTTTGTTCCCAATATGATCCCAACAATTGCCTGTTTCGATCTCCTGGGCCAAAAGACCACCTCCGCTGAAACGGCAGGACAGGATCGAACAGGCTCTCCTGTCCGGTCCTCCTACGCTCTATTGAGTGAGTGCATGATTAGTGGCGCCCACCAAACATCCGCTGATCACCACATGCTACAGTAGGCCCTGTGCATTGAGCAAAACTGCTAAATCCTAAATCTTTGCTATCATCTGTTTATCGTTAACACTAGTAACTCTGAGGAACAAGCTCTTCCCCATTAGGCGATCGACCGTCCAAGCAGAGGAAACCGAAACTATCGTGAGAGTCCCAGATTCTTGGAGCCCACCTTGCACTCGCACCAAAGTTGTTGATTTTGTAATCCGTTTTCACAGCCTAAGGTGAAGACGACCCGAACATCAGTATTCTACGAATAATATTGTGGGTCGATCGGAAGGGTTGAAAATAGCAATTCTGAGCGCACCTTAGAACAATCTGCACCGTCCACCCCCCAGACGCATAGGAATAAGAAGCTCAGATGTTCCTCCTTGAAAACCTACTCAACTGAGGTGTATCTGATGGGCCACGTAAATGTCACCACGAACCCGGCAACACACTCGCGCGAAACACTGTAAGACGCAATGGACGAAACACAATTGGAAAGCGACCTGTCTAAAACACGTATCCTTAGCCACTACCTCCATTCTCTGACCCGAACGATAAACTAACTCCTCATGGTCAATCTGGCGCAGCACACGGTTATGTTGAAGCAGTAGCAGCGCCGCAGAAGCATCAACTCCGAGCCATCAAGAGCTCGCGCAAGCACGAGACACGAATACGAGCAAGGGCCGGACTGAAGGACAACCCATCTACAAAGATCGCAGTTTGATAGTAATGGTTCCACAGAAACGCGTTCCCGTCGCCCTCCTCGCAATCCACTGAATTGCCCTTCTGCCCTCCTCTGAGAAGGTAAAGTCTCGGCATGCAGCGAAGTATGTCGGCAACTAAGCCAGGCCGATAGGCTCTAGCCCCTCGAGCCCGCTACTCAACCCATGCACGTAACCTCAACTATCCAGACTTGAAAGCCACACAAATCACTAAGTGCGTCAGATCACTAGCGCTGTAACTGAGATTTACAGGATCAGTCCTCAATCTACCCCTCTCCATACGTCCAAGCATTCTCGTTTTGACTGGACAAGTGGTCTTTTGTTGATCTCCGTCCTGATGGCTCTGACTGCTATTGCTACTGCATCTCTCCTATTCATAAGGCTACTCGCATAACACACTGCATACCTCACTCGGTTCGTAGGGGCACCACTACTACTGCTACTACATACCTACTGGGAGAGGAAGAGAGGTAACTATCTCTAATTAACTATCACTAGCCCTATAGTTGGTCTGGAAGAAGAGTCCTACGCACTACTGCTAACTCTACTGGGAGTCCCCTACAGCTACAGGAAAAGTGCAAGCACTACTACTAACCTCACCTCACTTACTATCATATCTACTTGGGCATTTGTGTGATAGTCCATGGAGCTGTCCCACCTATTCCTCCACTGGAAGGGCTCACCTTTCCGTGAGCGGACTTGCACCACTTTAAAAGCTTCCTGCTTTACTGTTCTGACAGGACCATGCATCCCGGCACTTCCTCGATGATGACGTTATGACAACCAGTCGCAAAAGGATCTAGAAATTTTCTGTTGCGGCCTGAGAGCTCCGTATTTTAGTCAGTGCCCATCCACATAATCACTCGCACTCCACATTCCTCACCACGTAAGGGACTCTGCTGTATATCTCTCACGCTTTGCACAGAAGGCCTCTGTGCGTGATTCTGTTTTTAACCTGTTATGTGTAGGCAGACCCTGCTACGTCCCTCTCTTGCTCAGATAGATTCATCCTCTATCAGAGTGAATTACTATCACTGTGGCCACTTACACAAAATCGGCAACCACAATCTCTCAGACTCATCTACATTGTTTCGTGCGTGGGGGGATCTAGCACTTGACTCATCCACCATTACATCCTTAATGGCCCCCTCTTTCGACAATATGAACATATCGAGGTACTTGTACATTTCATCCATCAACGTGCCCCAACTCACAAACAGGTATTATAGGAGATAGACTGCTTTCCGTCTGTGATCGTTCCGGCTGTCGTCAGTCGTCTCTTGGCGCTGCATCCTACGTCCCTGTTATTGATGAGGACTCACATTGCGCTGTTCTTACTTGTTCTCGCTGTCACCTTCTGTTGGCGGGCACCTCGTGCTTAGAAGCGCATTCGTCCTCGCCTGCCCACTCCTCTGCTGAAACTGCTAAACTTCCGACCCCTGGGTTAATAATCATTCTGATAGTCTCGTCCAAGTCTTGTTCTCAGGCCTCTCGACACTCAGAGAACGCTGCCACAACATACTGCCATTGGTGACAGAGTGCGTTACATATCTCTTTTGTGGTCTCTGTGTAACACGTCTGACGACTACTACTCTTCTTCGCCACTGTAACACACGTCAATATCTTCCCTCTTGCTGCTTAATATACTTCCAGACTTCCCCGTTTTCAAACATAAGGAAGACCAACGAAACTTGGCAACACGCAGCTCTTCCGCTGAGAGTCATGACCTCTCTCATCTTAACCCGCGACATACCTGCTTTCTTGGCGCCGCACCTGTCTCCAGGCCGCCGCCGCGCTACCATCTCGAACGCTCACACTCGCGATCTCCCTGCCTACGATGCCTGTAAGCAACTTCAGCTTATCCTGACATCCTTTTCTTATTCATCTTGGGCTACCTGTGAGCTCAACACGTTCTTTAATCCGGCACTCGATTCCTGTCAGTCTTCTCAATTTCAAGATTGTACCGATTCAGCGCAGCACGCATCATCTCACTAACGTCTCGCTTAGCTACAACCTTACCACCTGCATGCGCTTCTACGCGATCAGTTTAAAGAACACCGCTCACGAGTATATGTTGGCGAAATCTGCAAAATCAACTAACCAATCCCTGATCAGCCCCTCCATATCCCTCTGATCTTCCTCCCTCGGCTCCCCACTCCTCTGACCCCTCTCTCGTGAATCCTCTCGGCGCCAATTTCTCGCCACAGCTCAAGCACGGCATACGACTTCGCGCCACTTCAGTAGCCATCATAGAGCCCTCCGAAAACTGTCACACCCTCACTTGGTGCAACGAAGCTGCTCCTCGCGTTCTCCTCGCCTTTCTGCACTGGTTCTCACTCGGGTTGGGGTGGACGCGGACATATGACTCGCAGCTTCCGACCCGAGATGGTCCGAACTCACACCCTGTTTTGAACCTGAAATCGGTGTCTCTAGTGCCTCCGGAACCGTCAACGCGGATACATTCACTCCCTGACTGCACTACAAGCGCCCTACTCTGGTATAAAGGTATATTTGTGTACTGCTGTCTGTTAGTCACGTCAGTCTGTTGTATTATGGGAGTCGTCGTGTGAGTCGTGTAAATAACATCAGAAGGAGATCCCGTATATTGGAGCTGTAGTTCCTTGGTAGTACAGTTGTTGTCCCAATGCCACTGATACATTTGGAGACACAGGTGAACCGAAGTTCATCAGAGCCATCTCATTTGATAGCAAATCTGTTGTCACTGGAGCAGCAACAACATTAGGAACAACAGTTTGTTGCGACAGTATTGGTTGTTGCTGTGCCCGCAACAATGCCGTTTCCTCTTTAAGGAACTTAAATTCTTGCGTAATGGTAGTCAGGAACTCCTGGAGAGGTGGGTTCACTGGGACTACCTTGTCTGCTATCTGTTGAGGAATTCTTGGTGGTGGTGGATCTCTTCAATCTCTCTGTTCTCTGCTTTGATCATCTCTCTCCCTCTCTCTAATAAACTTCAACAGATCTTGTTGAGTGGGTGGAGGCATTTCCTCTTCCTCAATATCACCACCTATGTCCACCAAACCACCACCTACTGCTCCCATGATACGCTCGCTCCCAACCTCACCACTTCCCACATTCTCCCCATCACCCCCCAGCTCTGAAAACCTGTTTTAAAGGACGACATTCAGGGTTAGTGCATATATATACTATATTTCAGAATATAATCAAACCGAATATTTTAAACCAAAAACAAAAATTTAAATGGAAGGATGATAAGAGAGAAAAGGCGGTGTAAAAAAAAGGAGGTTAAGTCTGTTATTAGCTAAAACTGTCGATCTATCATACTTTGGAACTGCGAACGATTGAACTTAGAGGAATTATTGTTTGCAGAAGTTCGGCCGAGTTTGGAAACGTTAACGGTATGCGTTATCAACCACCTGATATCTACGACTATGTTAAACCCTAAACTGTAGGTACTATACTATCGTTACAAATAGCAAATCCCTGTTCTAACAGGGGTCTATGGCTACTAACTACTCTCTACAACAACAATGGCAGTCCCGCTGTTCTACAGGGGTCCTACTACTACTAAAATGACTGTCCTACAACAAAATGGCGGTCCGCTGTTTCGAGCCGCCAACTAAATTTAAAAATAGATTCTTTAGGGAGAGTATAATGGCAAACGAAGTCCCGGATTAATACAACTAAGTCGTGGTTTAATAATCTTGTGAAGTGTGGAACGGTGTGTTCAAAATCGTGCTCCCTTATGTGAAAGTTAATCTTTATTTGTATCGATGCGTTATATAGTTAGGCTTGAACTCGAGTATAGTTAATAATGAACGGCTTTTTCAAAAAATAAATTGTCAAACTAAAAATGAATCATTATTTAATGTCTAAATTGTGTCGATTATTCAATCATTAAAAAAAAAAAAAAAAATCATCCTCGTTTCTCGGCGAGGTCTGCGATTGACGTTTTAAAAGATAAGTCTTTTAGTTTTTTAAATTTTTTTTTTTGTCAAAATTTATTTAAGTTTTAGGATCTAACAAATATTGATATTGCTTACCAGAATATTAGTATACGTTATATAGTGTTTAAGTTTTAATTTTGCCATTATAGAGCGCTTAATTTTTTATTTCTGCTTTTTTTTTTTTTTTTTTCAAATTCGTGACGTCAAGCGGAGATGCACCTTTTTAATTTAAGAGTTGTTTCACATTTTACATATTTTTATTTTTACTATCTTTTTTTTTTTATTACGTGAAATGTGTAGGGTGTAACATTATTTAAGTTACCCGTGTAACGAAACTTTAAGATGTTTTCATATTTTACAATATTTAAATATAAATCCGATTATTAGT
>JABUQX010018601.1:0-2500 GCA_015478945.1 Trachelipus rathkii
CGAAGATTATTGTGCTTGAGGTGTAAGGTGTATGTTTTCATGAAGGATCTATTAATGCCCACGCCTCACGTCTCCCGCATTTCAAGAAACCTTACTTTCCGTTAATCAAGAAACTACATGCAAATGATCTGAAAGGAAAGAAAGAAATGTTTAAATTTTTTTTTCCGGAAAGTGATCGCCTGAATCAAAGTTATGAAGATCTTGAAGATTTTCCTATTATGACAGCATGTAAAACTATTTCTAAGTACTGTCAATATGTCCTTTAATTTATACTTTTTAAATAGGCTTTATCGATAGCGTTTAAAACAATATCATAGTTACTGTTTTGACCCATTACCTTCACACTTATAAAGGTGGTAACTTAACGAGTGGTACTTTAATTAAGTATCAGACTTAACGAAAGTTAAGTGGCGGGTCATAGCTGATAAAACCCTAGGTACAAGAAAGAGGCTGAATACTTATATAAGTACACCAAAAGTAGCTAAAATAGGCTAAAAAAAGATTAGGTTAGCCAGACTTGAGCCGTAAATACGCGCTTAAATGCTGGGCATTGATGTTTGCTTATGCATGGCACATTCTGTCAATTCGTGAGGTTGTGGGATGGATTTTTAAAACTTTTCTAGATTTCACAATATTTTTTGTGAACAAAAGACAGTGAAATTTCTGAATATGTCTTTGTTAAATATGTTTCAGTAAAGTTTTATTCAAATATCCAGGCGAAAGGGCACTGGGAATACATAAGGGTAGTGGAAAAATATAAGTAAGCATAATATACTACTTTAATAAATAATATCTATATAGTATATTATATATATATATAATAATATTATATATATATAGTATACGTATATATATATACTAGTATAATATATGATACTATTAGAGACTGTATAGATTATACTAATATATAATTATATATATAATCAGTATATATGTAGGTGATTAGCTGGTATATATTACTATGATATTCTTAAAGGTATATATGTATATATATATAATATATGTTTTATAATATATATATATATTATAATATAAACTATAAATATTATAATATATCTATATATATATAATATAGTATATCACTGGCGGCTCTGCCTTCGTCTATGTTTGTGCAACGACCCTTTTTTCCTATATCAACGATATTTTGTTTTTTTATTATTTCAGAAAATTTCACCAACATTAATATATATATATTATAAATATTATATATATATATATATATAATATATATATATATATATATATATATATTATATTATATCTATATATATATAATATATATATATAATATATATTATATATATATATATATAACGCGTATACAGCGTTATATATAAGGCTTCGATTTACTCCGCGCTTGCAATTATGAATGCAAACTTTCTTCAAACGTAATTTCGTCGGCGAAATGAACGAAGTATTATTGGGAATATGGTGATTGATTAACATTAATGAATAGAGGGAAACTTCGTTGCAGGCATGTCTCAACTCAAGTTGTGAAAAATAAACGATATAATATTTTTTTCTTCGTTTTTAATTTTTTTTTATATGTCTTGTGAAGCTCAATTTTGATAAGTTTTCAACTTATTTAAAAATAAATTTTTTCACTGAAGAATATATATTATATATATATATATATATACATATATATATATATATATATATTATATAATTATATATATATATAATAGATTAATAATTAATCGATTCTTAATAGTATATATACTATATTATATAAGTCAATATAGTATATATATATGTTCCATCTTCCTTTTGTTTCCCAAGAGCTGGGATTAAGGTGCGTGACAAACCATCGGAATAACGGTACGAAAGAAAAGCAGTAGAAGAATACTACAAAAGTCGAAAAGAACAGCCCAGCCTTACCGGCCACTGTCTGGTACTCGGTCGCGGTCAGAAAATCCATCATCCACAGATGCTTCACGGGAACTGCTTACACGAACCGCTCACGTCATGTAACCTCGTCAGTGTAAGGGTTCATGGCCCTTGGCCCAGGTGGGCCATCAACATACCCCCTCACAAAACTCCCCCCGACCATGGCAACTACTTATTGAAGCGACACCTTTTATTCTCGCTCCTGCAAACTCACATTTCTCTCCTTTAACATTCGTTTACTGACTCAATCCCACTTTTTTTCTTCGGTCCTCACCAGCCGCTCGAATTCCCAAACACACTCGCCACCATACGCCCGTACCCAACCGCGGACTATCTCCATCCTTTTCCACATGAGAACATCTCAATGTGCTCTTCGTTTATTGTCTTTCTTTATTCTTTCTTCTACACCACACAATCCCTAATACGTTAAATCTACTCATTTTCAATCTATCAATTCGAGTCTCACACTAAAACACGCGCCCATCTGCCGAGATTGTCCATGTCCGATACACATCTGTACATTTAGATATCTATAACGTCTTATTTCCAGCCCATATGTTTCACTAAGCTGTAATCATTGAGACACAAGGTAACAACATACCCTCATGTA
>JABUQX010018601.1:7500-17500 GCA_015478945.1 Trachelipus rathkii
ATTATTGTTGTTATTGTTGTTGTTTGTTGTTGTTTATGTTGTTGTTGTTGTATTGTTGTGTTGTTGGTTGTGATGTATGGGTAGTTTTGTTTGTTGGTTGTTGTGTGATGTGTTGTGTTGTTGTTTGTTGTTGTTGATTGATTAGGTTGTGTTGTGTTGTTGTGTTGTTGTTGTTGTTGAGTTGTTAGCGTTGTCTTGTTGTTGTTTGTTTGTGTTGTGTGGTTGTTGTTCGTTGTGTTGTTGTTGTGTTGTTTGTTTTGTTGTGTTGTGTTGTGTTGTTGTTGTTGTTGTAGTGTTGTATCGTTGTTGTTGTTGTTGTTGTTGTTGTTGTTGTTGTTTTGGGTTGTTGTGTTGTATGTGATGTTGTTGTTGTTTGTTTGTTGTTTGTTGTTGTTGTTGTATGTTGTTTGTTGTTGGCTTGTTGTTGTTGTTGCTTGTTGTTGTTGTTGTGTGTTGTTGTTGTGTGTTGTTGTTGTTTGTTTTTGTTGTTGTTGTTGATTGTTGTTGTTGTTGTGCTGTTGTCTGTTTTGTTGTTGTTGTTGTTGTTGTTGTTGTTGTTGGTTGTTGTGTTGTTGTGTCCTGTCTGTTTGCATGTTTCGTGTTTGTTGTGACTCGCTTTGGTATGCTGCTTCGTTCTGTGTTGTTGTTGTTATTTTATCATTATCTAATTTGATGCTTAATTATTTTTATTATTCTTATTATTATGCTTGTTCTTTATTTCATAAAGATTCATCCTTTAGCAATTATTATTATCAAATAATTAGCTATTATATATTATTATTTTTTATTATATAGCTATAATTGATGTTTTGGGAACTGCTATTGTAAATTTGGTACTTCACTTATTATGGTAGTTTAATAATGAACTATGTATTAATTAATTATCTATTTAATTATTGATTATAATATTGATTATCTATGATTAATTATTAGTTATCTATTATTAATTATTAGCTATTTGATTAATTAATTACTTTATTATTAATATTATTATTATTGGTATTAATTATATATATATATTGTTTATTATTAATCTTCTTATACTTATTGTTATTAATTATATTTCGGGTCTCAAAGGACACGACACTGTGTTGCAATTAGTAGACCCCTTTCAGATACTTGGGAAATTATTTTGTTATTATAATTAATTGCTATAATGATAGTTGTAAAATATTGTACTATGTAAGCAATGTAAATTTTCTTACCTGAATAAAGTTATTAAAATGAATAATTTGAAAAATTAATTATTTTATTATTATTATTATTATTATTATTATATATTATTATTATTGATTATTATTATTATTATTATTATTATATTATATTATGTAATATAATTATCTATTATTATCTATTATTATTCATTACCTAAATACGTCAATCGAAATATTTAAACTTAAATTTAAATTAAACTTAAAAGAAAAATTATTTCAATATAGAGATATAAAAATAAGTTTTCCTTAAAATTCAAAGAACAACCAATTGCAACGAAAAGACAATACTTAAAGCCGTTTTTCGTTTAGCATTTTGTCTTACTCGATAATGCTTACAAATTCCTTACGTATTTTAAGAACTGGTTTCCGTGCCAATAGCGACCGCGAAATGAATTTCTTATTCTTATAAACTTGTTTACAAACATTGCAAAAATCTGTTGGGCAGAAGTAGAAACACTTATAATGGACTTCACAGGATTTGGAGGGTATTCAGTACAAAAAGAAGAATAATGATTGATCGTTCAGAAATTTAAGGATTTTTTGGAGACTTTCTCCTTACTCTTAAGGTAAATTTCACGTGTTATGTAAATAGGTATTATAATAATATTATACTATATAAGTATAGTATATACTATATAACTGATCAATAGATATATAATATATATCTATTATATATATATATATATATATATATATATATATATATATATATATATATATATATATAATATAAATATATATATATATATATATATATATATATATATATATATATATAATATAATAAATTATATATATTATATACATAATATAATATATATATATATATATATATATATATATATATATATATATATATATAATATATATAGATAAAAATATATATATACACTTATGGACAAAGTTACTTAACGCTTACACGGAGGGAGGTCGGAGAAAAAAAATTACCCAAGTAGCATCTATTGATACATAAATAAGATTTCTAGGGGCGAAAATGATTTTTTTTACCTGTTCTAGGGGTGAAATTTAGGTTAGTAGGCTTTTGTTGGTTAGGTCAGGTCAGGTCAGTCATATCTAATTCATTTTGCCCCTAAAACATCTATTTATGTTTATCATAGAGGCTACCAGTGAAATTTTTTTTTCGATCCGATTCCCGTTTCCTCGTGTGGGCGTAAGTAATTTTACCATTATCATATATATACAATATATATATAATACATATAGAATATATATATATATAGTATATATATATATATATATAAACTTATTCCATTATATATATATATCTATTTATACTTATTTATACTATATAGTATGTTACAAAAAAAAGCAATGAAAGTGCATCATGTGTAACAGATCTTTCTCATTCAAAACATCGCAAATGCTTGAAAAATTAAGCAGTTTTTTCAAAGAAGACCATCTTCAACGGCCCGGGCCTATCACGTAGTGAAAACATTATCATTGCATGTTTTTGAATATTTTAAGGATAATTAATAAAATTGTGAATATCACACAAATATTTGACACAATCTCATTACTCTTAAAGTCATTAATTAAAAAAATTGACTCCATTGTAAGAAAAAAAAATAAAAGAAAAAAAATTTCATGACTGCTTTCCGCCATTACTTCCTTTGTTTACATTTTTGGTAAGAATAGAATTTTTCGGTAAGACAGGGAAATAGCAATCTTACGGAATTTGTCAAAATTCTTACGTTTGGTGAGAATATTCTCAAAATTTTCTTAAAATTTGACAAAACGAACGATTTTTTTGAGAACGTTCTTATTTTTCGTAAGAATTCGTAAGAATATTGCCAAAACGAAAACGGCTTAAGTCTTTCTTAAAATTCAAGGAAAACCTATTCCAATCGGAAAGGTTCTTAAAATTAAGTTATTCATAAAATTATAGCTTCAATTATTAAAATCCAAAATTCCTTAAGTATATTTTTATATAATACTAAATTGTATTAAATAATACAAAATGTCGAATTAGATGAGTAAAAATGTATAATTTTGAAATTAAAAACAATTACATTCTTAAGATTTATAAAAGACTTAAAAATATAAGCAATTTTTAAATGAAAAGCGATAACTATTTAAAATTTTATAAGTTGCGAAATAATTGTTAATCTCAAACACAATTTTATGCTATTATATATTAGATTATTTTACTAAAAGTTTAAAAAGTTAAGTTTACACTTAAATTGAATGGAATAAATAACCAAATCCTATTCTATAACAAAATATTTATAAAATGATGAAAGTTAATTTGAAAAGAAATGATTCCCAAATTATGATTTATGAAACATACTTCTTTAAATAAACCAGAAAAAAGAGAAAGAATGGTAAATATTTCGCAATATATATATATATATATATATATATATATATATATATATATATATATATATATATATATAATATATATATATATATATATATATATATATATATATATATATATATATATATATATATATATATATATATATATATATATATATATATATATATATAAAGTACTGATATATATATATATTCACGATATATATATTATATAATATTATATATATATATATATATTTTATAAATATGTAGATATTCTATCATCTAGTATTTCAACATAAGTTTAAATATATTACAATATATTATATATATATATATATATATTATCTATATATAATATATGATATATATATATATATATATATATATATATATATATTATATAATATATTATATAGGTCTTAAATGTCTAGAACGTGTGGTCGCACTACCGACAACGATACTAATACATTCTGGAAAGTATTACGGAATTCATTTTGGGAAAAAAAAATTAAAATATGATGAAAGAAAATCAAAAAAGAATTGAATATAAAATGAGTGTTTGTTTTGCCACTTCAACACTAAAGCGTGACAGAATATTAGGGCTTCATGGGCCAATTTTAATTTCTTTTAAATTTGACTTATGTAACTAAAGTTTTTAAAGAATAATTAGGTGAAATTTGGTTTAAAACCACAACTATATCAAAAACTAAAATAGCTACATGGAAAAGGAAATACTTGCTGGAATGCTGTCATATTTTTAGGTGCGGAAAATGTAGAAAAAAAAAAAAAAAATTAAAAAAAATATATCTCAAAAACTTCAATAGCTACAGCACGAACAGGAATATCATTTTTGGAATCCGGTAAAATTTAAGATAGGAAAATGTAAAAAACAATAAAAAAATAAAAAAAATTTATGTAGTAATTAATCTATCGTGAATGATGATTTACAGAGCCTATTTACAGAGACCTTTTTATTGGTTACTCGTTAGAATAAATAGACTTTCCTACTAAATTGTTGCTTTTTTTTTTAACTAAAGAATAACCCAAGGGTATACCTGCAAAGATGCAAGGAGTCGGGGTCTCTCGGCTTGCCGGAACTACGGGTAGGAACTATTCCCCCCCTCGGGGAGGTCTCCCGCACCCTCCGCTCTTTGGTATTTGGGTGTCGCGGGGGTTCCTCCGCCCTCCTCTCGTATCGGTGTAATGGAGAAAACGTCCCCCTCCCCTTTGTGTTCTCCCCCGTTCCCCCGGGCCCTCGAGCCCCATACACATTGCCTGTGGTAATACCTTTTAACAAATAATGATATTTATATATTATATGTCTCCCCACTGCTCTAAAAAATAAAAATAGCCAATTATTTATTTTATTTATTTATTATATTTTTTTTTTTACAGTTTGCCTAACTTAAACATTTTACAAGGGTTCCAAAAATGTATTCCTTTTCGCTGTTGCTATTGTGATTTTTTTGAGATTTTTTTTATTTTTTTTTTTTTCTTTAACAGTTCCGCCATCAAATTTGCCAGATTCCAACATATGTGTTCCTTTTTCTGTAGCCTATTGTGGTTTTTTGAGCATACTGGATCGATGATAGTTGTGGTTTTAAACCAAATATCAATATAATATATTACTATATATATATAATATATATATATACTATATATATAATATATTATAATACTATATTATAATACCTTATATAGTATATATAACGTACCATAATATGTAATATATATATAACTATATATATTATATATTAGATATATATATATATAGTATAATATTTATATGAGGAATATATGAAGCTTTGATGATAGCTCTATTTCTCAGAATATTAATTCTTCTTTTTTTCGTGTTTTATTATACAAAAAAAATAAAGGTAAAAAAATTAAATTTCTCAAAATATTTAGTTCACATTATACTTTAACTCGATTGTGGCGACATACGGTTCTAGACTTCAACCAGCATATTATTATATATATATTTATATATGTACTTATATATATATTAATGTCTATATAATATATATATATATATAATATCATATATATATATATATAATATATTTATTTATTAATAATTTATATTACATATATATATAATAATATTTATAATATATTACTATATTAATTATAGTATATTATATATATATATCATACAGATACTAATATATATATATTATATATATATATATTAGTATATATATATATATATATAAATAACTATTATATATATAATATACATATATATATATATATTTATATAAGTAACCTATTATATACTATATATCTATCAGTTAGTATATATATATAGTATATAATATATAATCATATATATATATATATATAATAAGTATCACGATCAGCTTCGCTCGTGTCAAAATATCTTGATGTGTGCCAATTCAATATATATTTTATATATATAATATAATATATTAGATAGTTATATTAATATTATAATATTAATATATATATATAATATAATATCTATATATATATATATATATATAAGCTAGTATATATTATATAATATATATGTAATATATATATTATATATATATATATATATATATATATATATAATTATATATAATATACATAGTATATATTTGAAATGATACTATAAATGTATATATAATATATATATATGTATTATAATATTATATACTACTATAATCATATAATAGTAATATACATAATATATATTTATATCTATATATATGATAATTATATATAATAATAATACTATATTACATCATTGCCGGCTAAACTATTCTTTGGGAGCGTAATTTTATAATGAATAAGAAGCCTAACAATCTGAACATCATTCAAGAACTTTTATTCAACTCGTTTTCCGACATGACTCAAACTGTCCATCATCCTCAGGTAAAAGACAGCTAGGAGAAAGGAATAAATAGCAATTGACCAATGAACAGCCATAATAATAATATAGTAATAATAATAAGTAAATAATAATGAATAATAATATAATAAATAATAATAATAATATAAAAGTAGTAATTAATAATAATATATAATATAATCATTAAGAATTTAATAAATAATAATAAATAATAATAATTATATAATAAGTATATAATAATAATGCAATAATAATAATAGATGAATATAGATATATCAATGACATAATAATTATATAAATAATAATGAATAATAATAATAATAATCAGTAATTAAAATAATAATAATAAATATAATACCTTAATAATAAATAATAATAACTAATAATAATAAATAATAATGAAAAATATGACAAAACAATATCATATAATAAAATAATAATAATAATAATCAATAAAATAATAATGGAATAATAATACTAATAAAATAATAATAAATAATAATAAATATAATATAATAATAAATAATAATAATAATAAAATAATAATAAATAAATAATATCAATAATCTTTTTAAAATAAATAACAACTTTAATAAAATCTTATGACCTCTGGAAGTAATAAAAACAGAAAACTTTTATAATTAATTAAGGGAGTGGATCTTTTTTTTTCTTCTTAATAAAAGTTAAATAGATATATTATTCAAAATTTTGTATTACACAATTCACAATGAAACAAATAATAGCATCACGGATAACTAAAATAAAATTCAAACAAATCATTGATAAGACGATATGGAAAATACACCATACAATAAATCATAATAAAATTATAGTATGACATTATATATTAAAATAACTAACATAGTATTAATATAAATACTTATGATATGAAAATCTACTAATGTCATATAAATTACACAACTAAATTCAAATATCATCTCATGAAGTTAAAGATTAAAAATCTTACGTACTTTTCACGAACAGCAACAGGTAATTCAATGATAATGGCAGCGCAATTAGTATCAATTTATAAACTTACTAGGTAACGATTAGGTAATATTCTTGAATTTAACAGAAGGCTTCATAAAAGTTGTAAGTTATAGGGACCGCTGTCGTTATTGAGACTGGGTTTTAAGTGATGGATAAATAATGATTCAGAAATATGTAGGTTGGTTTGTTCGGGAATTTGTGCCAATATAGAGAAGTTAGAAGAAGAAAAAGGATGATTATTATTAAAACAGTGATCTCTAATAGCAGAGTTTGAAGGAGTAGTGAAAAAATTGTTGGTACGAGACGATATTCCGCGGTGCTCATTAATTCGTACTGAAAATTGGCGTAAGGAACTGCCAATATAGAAGTCTGTGCAGACATCACAATTAAATTTATAAACAATAGCAGACTTAAGAGCATCGGGAATCCTATCTTTGTGATTTAAGAGAGAAGATATACTAAAAGAAGATGTAAAAATAAGGTTAATGTTAAGTTGTGGGACATGATCAAGAAATATTCGTGTCAAATCTTTTTTAAGTTTTAAATAAATAGGGTCATAATAAGGAAGTTTTATACAAATAATCTTTCTTTTTACAAGTGTCATTAAATATGGTCTTGTTTTCGAAATTGATGTCATAAAACTATTAATGTAATTTGTGTATCAGTGGAAAGAAGGAAAAAATAATTTGGTTGTAAACGTATTTGAAGGAGAAAAAGTTATTCAATATGCATATTGAATACGAATTTCTCCTCATGTCACTGTGTGATTCTTTGGCTCTCCGCACATACCATAGGGCACACCAATTTTAAACACTTTTCCTTCGTCCATTTTTCCACTGACATAGATTTTCGACACACGTTTTCCAGACCATGTGGGGAGCACAAGACTTATCTCTTGGTTTCCGAGTTTCATTCCAAAGTATGCGAGATATGCTTGCTTCACAAAGTTAGTAATATTTCTTCTTTGGTTCTCCTTGGCAATATTCACAACAGATGAAGCAGAATACATTGGGGTTATTCAAACAGCTCTTCGTGAAGTACTCATAGTGTTCTGAAAATCCGTAAAAAAATAAGAGTGTATATAAATGGTAAGCCCCTTAAAAAGAAATAAACGATATTACTGTAAAATTATGCATTAAAAAAGATATTTGTATAAGGGTATATCTGGAACACCCTGAATCTCACGAACTAGAGCCAATCTTGGAAAACTAATGTCAAATTCTGAAATCAGCACACCCGATATACTATAAATTCAATAAAATATCCTTGGCAGCAAAAACAAATTTTTTTTTGTTGACCAGTGTTTATTAAATCAAAATTTTACATTACTTTGTTCACTTATTATTATTATTATTTATTTATTATTATTATATTAGATTATTATTATTATTTTATTTTAATTATTATTATTATTATTACTTGATTATTATCGTATTATTATTATTATTAATTATTGATTATTATTATTATTTACTTATTATTAATTATTGAGTAATTTATAGAAAGTTTTTACAGTTTTATATACAAAGAAAAAGAAAGAAAAATAAATATTTCTAAATATTACAGTATATATTATATATATATATTATATATATATATATATATATATATATATTATATATATATATTTATATATATATATATATATATTTAATATAATATTAATATATATATATTAAATATAAATATTTATAATATATATAATATATATAATAATATATATATATTATATATATATATAATATGTACATATATAATATATATAATATATATATATATATATAATATATATATATATATTATATTATATATATATATATATAGTATATATTAATAAATATATATTTATATATATATATATATTATATATATACTGCAATTTAAATAGGTCTTATTGCTATATAAAATGTATCTCCCCCCCCGAATTATTATTATTGATTATCATTGTTGTTATTATTTTTAATATTTTATTATTATATTATTATTATTATTATTATTATTATTATTATTATTATTATTAATTATTATTTATTATTATTATTATTATTTATTATTATTAATGTTTTTATTTGTGGTATTTTATAAAACATTACTTTAAAAATAATTATATCAATTACTAATGTTACCATTCGAAGAGTGATAAATGAGATGGTTTAACATTTTAGTTTATATAATATATATATATTATATATATATAATAATATATATAGTATAATATATATATATTATATATATATTATTATCATCTTTAAATATTTTCAATTTAGGCTTATATTAAAAGCATTAGGCTTACACAGATTAGGATATAAAGAAGATAGTTTGGGTAGCTATATATAGATATATTATATATATATATATATATATATATATATATATATATTATATATATATATATATATATATATATATATATATTATATAATATTATATATATTATATATATTATATATATATGATATTATGTTTGTCAAATGTTCGTGTGCCGTGCATACCCATTTAACCATAAATACTAATGATAAAATGTTTATTTTTCTTAACTAACAAATTAAATTTTTTTAAAAATAACCCAAAAGCACAAATATAACCCTAAACAAACACGCCATAATTATAT
>JABUQX010018601.1:22500-27199 GCA_015478945.1 Trachelipus rathkii
AGGTATTAGATGAAATAAAAAAATCGACCGGAAATCAAAGTTAACAGTTAAAGAGACAATCCTCGTTCCTAAAATAATGTAAGATGCGACTTACACAATAAGCTTTGGTCTCCTAAGCCAAGTGAATGTTGAGAACTTTTTTTTTTCTGCTTTTAAAATAAAAATCGAATTTAGGGACATCGTATAGGAGGATTTTATTGAGAAGTTTTATTTAAAACAATTGTTTTGAATAAATTTATTTGACATATGCTCAGTCAGTTCAAAGGGAAATTATTTTAAAATTCAGAATGAAAATGTATTTTGTAAATATATATATATTAATATATAGTAATATATATATATATATATATATATATATATCTATATATATTAAGTATATTAGTATATTATATATATATATATATAATATTACTATATATATATATATATATAGTATATATATAATATATTATAATATATATTAATATTATAATATTATAGTATATTAATATACTATATATAGTATATATATATATAATATATATTATATATCTATATATATATGTATTATATTATATATATATATATAAGATATTATATATATATAATAATATTATATATATATATATATATATATATATATTATATATATATATATAATATATAAGTGATTATATAATATATATGATAATATATATATATATATATAAAGATACTATAATATATATATTATATATACTATATATATATATAATATATATATATATAATTATAATATATATATAGTATATATATATAATATATATAGAACATTATATAATATATATAATATATATATATTATATATACTATATTAATATATAGATATTATATATATATATATATATATATTATATATATATACTATATAATAATAAAGATATATATATATAATAGTATTATATATATATATTATTATATATAGGTATATATATATAATATAATATATCTATATATATATATATTTATATTATATATATATATATATATATATATGTAATATATATATAATATAATATATGATATATATAGTATATATATTATTATTATATATATATATAATATATATATGATATATATATATATATATATAATATATATATATATAATATATATAGTATATATATATATATATAAAGATATATAATATATATTATATATATATATATATATATATATTATATAATAATATATATATATATATATAATATATATATATATATATAGTATAATGATATATATATATATATAATATATATATATAATATATTATATATATATATATATACTATTTGTTTTTAATAAAAAAATCGGTTTTGAATAAAATTATTTTACATATGTTCAGGCAGCTCATAGTTGAAAGGGGAATTATTTTTTAGTTTAGGGTGAAACTGAAATATAATTTTTACGCTTTAAAAAAGAAAAGAAAAAAAATTAAAATACGTAACTATGCAGGAGGTTCATCTTTCAAAGAGGAATTATATAAAATTTAGTAAGAAAATGAATTATTCTTTTTCTGTATTTCTTAAAAATCTTATTTTCTTTATATATGATTTTAATTCTAAGTTAAAAAAGATGTCATTAACAAACATTCAATTTCATCATACCATAAAAAATATTGTAACAGAATTAATGATTTCATAAGTGCAAATGGAGAAGGAATTATAACTAGGACCAGAGCCGGAGCCGGAGCCGGAAAAAAAATTTACCGGCTCCGCAGCCCTGCCTTAAAGTTAACAATTACCATTTATTCTCAAATTTATTTTACTTTAGTCTCTCTTTCAAACTTTTTTCCCGCAGAAAGTTTCTTTCTTGACTGTTCAGAATTGTTTTTCTGCTTCTCAAAACATTTAATCAATCGCTTGTGATTACTTTGAGTTTAAAATTATCAACATGAGAGGTGCTCATCTATCAATAGAAGTTAACAGCATCACGTGTCTTGTACTTTTAAAGACAAGAGGGATTTCCTTGTTTTCCCTTTCCAACATCAGAAATCATTATAATAACCACTATAACTATTTAAATACTTGGTGCTTTGAAATATTTTACGCAAACCAGTCAAATAGTAAATTTAATTTAGGAATTCAAGGTGCCTACTCGTATATTAATATCCACTCTCAATATCAATTCCATTGCATTTAAAACTTATGCTTCAACAGTTTAGGCAAACATATGTAATCTTATTTGTGATATGTAAAGCCTAAAGCTTTTTAATCTTTAGTAAAACATTTTAATCTTTAATAAAACAAATGTTTATATTCCTGTGCATATATATATTATATATTATATATTATATACTATATATAGTAGTATGTTCTAATAGACATAAATATTAACATAAGATATGGAGAAAATCATATTAGTGTAAATTAAAGACCGATATTATATAATAAATATATATATATATATATATATATATACTATTATATTATATATAAAAATATATATATATATATTATATATATATATATATATATATATATATATATATAAATATAATATATATATATATTAAATAGTATATATTATATAACTATTAAGGAACTATACATACATAGGGTATATTATATATATATATATATATATATATATATACAGGATGTTCCAGAATGAAACGGCGCCACTTCATATAAAGGTACATTGATGGGGAAATGAGCATAATACTCTATACATGATAATTTCGTGTACGGGAGCTTATTAGCGATTAACCAACCTAAGAGGGTGGGGAGTTGCGGCATGTGACTCCGGATTCCCCATAAACAACACGATTGTATGTCTTTACTCAGGACATTGTAATACAACAAATACAGGTTACAATAGGTGTTCAATGTGCGCACCCCCAGCCCTGATGCATGTAAGGCACCTCCGTAAAACGGATTTTGTTGCCGACCAGCATTTCATCCTGTTTTATGTAGCGACACGCTTGCCTGATTCTTTTTTGTAGTTCCCAAAAGTCATCGACTGGGGTGGTGTTTGCGACACCTTTGATTGCGCCCAGGGCAAAGAAGTCCAACGGTGTGAGGTCCGGCGAACCTAACTAACCTAATCTACACCACCTAACCTAACCTAACATAACCTTAACCTAACCTAACCTAACCTAACCTAACCTAACCTAACCTAACCTAACCTAACCTAACCTAACCTAAAATAACCAAGTATAGGTTATCGATTGACTCATTGAGGAGGTCCAATTTCGTTGGTTGTCGTTTACCCACACACTACCTGCAATTTTCGCGTCTCAATTCGTTAGTTGCCAGTGTGCAATATTTTAATTTATAAGTTGAAATTGGTGTGATGCTGTATCTTCGTAACGAAACGTTTTAACGAGTATACATGTATAGAATAGAGTAATATGCTCCTACTTTCACTCAATGTATTTGAAGTGGCGCCATTTCATTCTGCGACACCCCGTATATATTTATATATATATATATGCTATATATGGAATATATCACATATATCTATGGATATATAATATTATATATAATATAATATATAATATTTATATAATATATATATATATATATATATATATATATTATATATTATATATATATATATATATTATATATATAGTCAGGTTTACTGAAGACCTTATCTTCAGCAATGGTATCACCTGCAAGTTGGGCCCAGGACAGTGCTGTCAAACGCTTATTTAGCTGCTGGCTGTACAGAGGTATAGATGAAGCCAGGTTTGTGTTCAAACCGGATACAGATGTTGTAGGAACCCTTCTGCAGAAGGTATGTTGAATAAACTCTTATGATTTTCAGGCATTTTGTAATCTAATTTTATTACTTTTCCAATTTAATTTAATTACATTTTTTAATTAGTAACTTTTATTTAAATTAAATATAATATATATATATATATAATATATATTTTTTATAGTAATATATAATTATATAGTATATATATATATATATATATATTATTATATAATAATATATATATATAATTATATATATATTAATATATAATATATAAAGTAATATATATAATTATTATATTATATATATATATATAGTAAAATTATATATACGTAATATAATATATATATATATATATATATTTATGGTAAGAAAAAACACGCTTTTTTAAAAACATCACCCCAATGGTTTTTTTCATATAAACCTATAAAAACCATGGTTTTTGTTTATTGTTTTTTACTTTAAAATTAAAATTTTTTATTATTATTATTATATAGTTTTAAAACATTTATTTAAGTTTTTATAAAGTTTCTGACCAAAATATTTACTAATACCACTCAAAACAACAATTTAATTTCAAAGCAAAGATAGTTCACGCAAATTAGGAACATAATTTAGAAGTTATTTTCAATTATATATATATCTATAATTATATACTAATATATATATATATATATGTATATATTATATATATATATATATAACATATATATACTATATACATATATACATATAAATATTATATATTATATATAATTATATATATATTATAATACTATAGTATATATATATATATAATATATATATATATAAGTATATTATTATATATATAATATATATAATATATTATATATATATACAATATATAATATATTATTATATATATACTGTATATATATCATTACGTATATAATATATATATATTAATATATATATATTATATATATATATATATATATAACTATATAGTACT
>JABUQX010018602.1:0-5000 GCA_015478945.1 Trachelipus rathkii
TAATCGTAACATTATTGTCCTCGTCATATAAAAAAATTATACTACATCTTCTAAAATTGTATTTAATTTTTTATTTTATGTTTTTTTTACTTATGACTTTTCATAACTAAAATTTGCTCGTGATCCAAAAATGTATTCAATTTAGGTAAAGGGGCCCATCCGTAGTTATTAACTATCTGTGCGTCGCCTAACTTGGAGGCTACCTTAATATATATAATATATATATAATATAATATATATATATATATATATATATATAATATATATATATATATATAATATAATTATACTATAATATATATGGGGGACAAAGTCTATATGACCTTTTAACAGTACTCGACCAAAAATAAATAATAAAAATCAGTACAGATCTCTATGACCGATAAATAATTTCTAGTTTAAGAGATTTTTATTTATGGTTTAGTTATAGATATATATATATAAATATATATATATATATAGAGAACTACTATATTATATATAATATATATATATATATAAATATATATATATATAAAATCTGTAAGTATTACACGCAAAAGTAGGGCTCGACCGACGAGACTCAGGGATGTTTCCATACCCCGTGAGGAGGGCGGAGGAACACCTGCGACACCCAAATACCAAAAGAGCGGGTTTCCGGAACCCTCCCCGGAGGGGGAAACTAGTCCTACCCTTGTTCTTCCCCGAAAGGCTGAGAGGACCCCGACAACTGCCATCTCTGCGATTTACCTACCCTTGGGGTATTCTTTAGATAAAAAAAAAAAAGAAATATTTAATAAAAAAAAAAATTCCCTTTAGTTTTGCCTGTCTGAACAATGCGCTTCGAAACTTCTACCTTTGTCCTTTCTAATACTTTATTTTCCCCTCCGAGTTTATGTTTTGAATTTAAAATCTCAATGACACAAACCTCACGAAAAAAATTATAGTAACCTACTACTACACTTTTACTTAAATTTAGTAACTTTAACACACTGACGACGGGAACATTCGCTAAGAAATAGATTAACAATTGGAAAAATGATAAATAACGAATTTTAATATATTTAAAAAAAAAAACTCTATGATAATTTTTCAAAACTCTCAGATCGCTTTCCTGAAGCTTCAAAGTTTCATTTGGTTGCTTAACAAAAAGGTTGGAAAATTATTCGTTTACATTTATTTTTTATGACACTTCTTTTTAGTTTAGTATAACCCTTTTAATTTGTTAAATAGAGTAAATAATTCGAATATCGATTTTCATTTAACAAATTGCATTTCGATACTTAAAGTAACACGACATCCTTTCTCAAACTTCCAGCAAAGACTAAAATAAATTATCACCAGAATCACTAAACGGTAGAAAAAATCCTTTACCAAACGTAACTAAACACCTACAATAGTTACTATATTTCGGAATTTACAACTTCAAACACATTTCCCTAAATTTAATTACATTACTTCCATATTTACTTTCCATTTTATAATAATTAAAATAAAAATTTATATTTAAGAAAGAAAAAGGCAATAATCGGTACATCCCTAATATATAATATATATATATACTTAATAACATATATATAATAAATATATAATATATATATAATAATAATATATTATATATATATTAATATTATATATATATATAAGGATATAATATAAGTATAATATATATACCTCATTAAATCTTTTTACTATATATAATATATATATATATATATATATATATATATATACTAATTATAATAAATATATATATAATTATATATTATAATAATATAAATATTATATATATATATTTATATATATAATATATATATAGTATATCAGTGGCGTATATAATAGGTAGCCGGGGTAGGTAGCTCCTACCCAATATTATTTAGGTTTTAAATAATTGAAAATTAAATTGTAAAAGTATACTAAATTTATTAAAAATATTAAAAAAGTTTTTAAAAAAGAAAAGTTTAAAAATTTACATTATTAAAAGAAAAAACAATCCACCATAATAATAGCTATAATAATAAATAATGAATTTATATTCTAGCAGCATCTACAACTCTGATTCTTAGAAAGTAAAATTCTTGCACCGGGCGGACGAATGATGCGTCATTTTACATCAATTCTATAAGGGAGCGGGCTAGGTCTTGTCTACCATATAATCGAACAAATATATGAAACCTTCTCGGTTCTCTTCCGCGTATAAATATTAGTACCACGAAAAGTGTGGCGTTTGCAGTTGTGTTGAAATTTTCATGTATCGGAAATCGTAGGTGATCTGATCTTTCTTTGATATTGAATATGAATGTTAATAACTTTATTTTAGTGGTATTTAGCCATTATATAAAAATATTTGGAAATAATGCACATAATGGAGAAGTGATAGATTTTGATCATAAAAGAAAAACGCATTTTAAAAAGCTTATCTAGTAAAACCAGCAGCTTATTAAAAAAATGATTGCTAAAACATACTCAATTGACTGGACATGTGCATATCAAAATTACCATATTGGTTAAATCATAATGTAAACAAGCCTTTCATACAAAATAATAGCGTACGATTATAATTATCTAAAATAATGGTTTTCGATGTTTTCGTGTAGCTATATATAACATAATAATATATAATATATATATATAGATATATATATATATTATAGATAATATATATATATATATATATATATATAATATATATATAATATATATATATATATTATATAATTAATATATATATTTATTAAAAGAATTTTTTCACACCTCACGGGCATTACCCCTATTCAAGGAGGGGAACTTGTCTAGGTAACTTTCTACAATAGGATCCGAACTAGGATTCGAACCCGCGGAACCTGCCATGCGACTCCGTTGCTCTACCGTTTGAGCCACGGTAGTATATATATATATATATATAATATAATAATATATATATATATAAATTATATATATAAATATATATAATATATATATAATATATATATATTACTATAAATATAAGATAATCATATATATATATATATTATAAATAAAAATATATAGAGAAAATATAATATATATGATATAGAATATATTATATATATATATAATACTATACTTATAGAGATAGTGAAACTAACCAGAAGCCTTCGCGCATGATATCGTAAAAAAGTACGTGGTGTACCACGAAACAAATAAAGCATATTTGGAATTGTGGTAAAATTTTTAGTAAAAGAAAAAGTTTTATAATTAAAATAAGTTATAAATAAAAAAAATATATAAACGTCATATACTTTATTATAAAGGATGTACCATAGAAGTTCCGATGTCACAAATTTACTTTCGAACCATATTATTCCGTTTACCCCAATAGAAAGGAATGCAAGGGTTTGCCAGAGAAATCCCTTTTCCGCAAATAATTTTTTTTTTAAAATTAAAAAGAATACCCCCGGGGTAAACCGCAAAGATGCAAGGATCAGTGTCTCTTCCGTACCTAAAAAAAAATTTTCATCTTCCATTTTCCAAAATTGCGATACGCTTGATTCCCAAATATCGTTATAGTTTTCTATGTACATATCCGTAGTATTTCGAGATATCATGCGAGGGCTTTGGTTAAAGTTTCGGTTTATATATGGACAAAGTTTACTTTCTTACCTATCGAAGGGAGAGAGAGAGATTCAAAATTTTTTTTTTTTTTCCGTAAATTTGTGAGCATAAATAGATGTTCGAGGGTCGAAATGAATTTTTTTTTTTTTTTTTTTTTTTTTTTTTTTTTTTTTTTGTTTTTTTTTTACCTTCTGTTCGAGGGCAATTATATATATATGATTATTTGGTACAATGTATACACGCAATGTAGGGGCTCAGCCGACGGGGAACACAGGGCTCGGCACGTTTTTCCAATACCCCTAGGGAGGGCGGGCAGGAAAGGATACCCCGCAAAACGCCAAGAGACCAAAGAGCGGGACGACAGTGCACGGTTCCGCACCCTCCCGGACGGGGCCGGCGAAATAGTCCTACCCCGATTCCCCCGGAAAAGGCCCGAGAGAACCCCGGACTCCGCCATCGTTGCGCGTATACCTTGGGGTATTCTTTTAAGGTTAAAAAAACCAAAACAACCTATACTATACTAGAAAAGTCGTATTTATGTTTACGATAACGTATAAAAAGGTCTTACAATAGGCGTTATCTCCTCATATTACTAAATTATTACACGAATAATTTGTTTTCTTTTTTTTACATTTTCCTTATAAAATTCTACCAGGATTCCAAAAATGTATTCCTTTTCGCTTTAGCTATTGTAGAGTTTTTTAGAGATATGATTTTTTTTTTTCTTTTTTTTTCATTTTGACCGCAATCTTAAAACGTCTATTTAATGTATCATAGAGGCTTACCTGTCCTTGAAAATTATTTTTTTGAATCCAGAGCTACCGTTTTCCGTGTGACCGTTGAAAGTAACTTTACCGGATTATATATATATATATATACATAATAATTATAATATATATATGAATATATAATATATATTATATATATATATAATTATATATAATATATATATATATATATATATATATATATATATATATATATAATAGATAAAATATAATATATAATAATAGTATAAATATATCATATATATATATAGATTATTATATATAATGTCATATATCTGTAAACTCCCCGTAAAAAAGTTTGATTTTTTTTTTGTTTTTTTAATATTTATTGTACTAGTATGATACTTACAATGGAATTTCAAGTGTCAGTGGTAAACGGACATGAATTCAAAAATTATGCAAATATTTTAAAATAATTTTTTAAAAATCACATTATGTTAAATATGTTTTCAAAAATGAAATATCTTTCGAAAGTACGACACTTACAGAAAAGAAAAAACCAATTGCATATTTGGAATCAGTTTATAAAGCTTATATTACAAAAATGTAAAAAAAAAATGATATAAAAGTTTAAAAAAAAAAAAAATAGGGCTGGGCTCGAAGCCACAGGGGGACAGAAAGGGCGGGGGAACGTTTTCCAACCCCGTTAGAGGGCGGAGG
>JABUQX010018602.1:17500-20000 GCA_015478945.1 Trachelipus rathkii
GTGTAAAACATTACAAATGTAACCATGTAACACAAATTTCGCAGATGAACACAAACCCAGGCTTTAGAGTGAGCGAGATTAAATCTAGCAGGAAACGCAAAAGATGGAAGAGAATTCCACAGAAAAGAGATGCCTGGAAAGAAAGAAGTACCACAGAATAATTCTGGAGTTATTAATGTCTACACAAAATTGGTGTGCAGACACTGCACCCCTTGTGCTAAGAGGGCGTCGTAAAGGTGGTGGTACACGAGTAATCAGTTTCCTCGAGCTGCTGCTGTGGTACCTATAGAATAGAGAAAAAGCTCCAAGATCTCATCGCTAAGATAGTCAAGTGAATTAGAAATTACAGAATAGTTTAGAAGCCTTTTGGCCTTTTATTCTACCCTATCCAGAAGCCTGGTGAAACCAGAGCCCCCCATCCCCCACAGACATGAGATCAGTATTCCATACAAGGGCGGATGAAACCCTTGTATAGTTGGAGCAACAGAGAAGAGGAAAGTAAGTCTCACAGTCTAAACAAAACTCAGCTTCTTTGAGAACGCCCTAGCAACAATTGTGGTGTGAAGATATATATATATATATATATATATATATATATATATATATATATATATATATATATATATATATATATATATATAAGATATAGCAGAAGAGAAAGGTATGGTAAGGTTATTGGTTATGGCATATATACAGCAGATATATATATATATATATATATATATATAAATTTAGCAAAGCAGCGCTACCAAGAGTATGAGAATAAAATTAACTAATCTAAAATTTTACATTAACTTTGAGTAATGAGAGTACTAGTAACAGTAGTTCTCAACACCATGTCGTAAGGGTCATATGGTGATATATATACATATACAGCATATACATACATACACAGTATATACAGGTTATATATATATATATATATTATATATATATATTATAATTATTATAACTATATATAACTATTATATATACAATCGCAGAAAGAGACATATGGATATAAACATTTCATATATATATATATATATATATATATATATGTTATTATTATATATATATAGTATATATATATTATATTATATATATATTATTATTATTATTACATATATATATATAAATATATATATATATACCGTATACATATATATATATATTATACATATAAGATTTGAAATATTTATATATATATATACATATACATATATATATACATATATATTATATTATATATTATTATTATTATTATTATTATATATATATATATATATATATATACTGTATATTATATATATATATATATTATTATTATTATTATATATATATATATATATATATATATATATATATATATATATATATATATATTAGTAGTTATATATATATATACATATATATATTATTATATATATATATATATATATTATATATATATATATATATATATATATATATATATATATATGTTATATCCACCACCACATATAAACAATTCATCCGTCCAACACTAAATTTATGGTTATGCCTCCTTACCAACATGGCACTCAATACTTACCAACCAAGGGAACATAAGAAAACTACAAACAACCCAAATCAAGGCACTTAGAATCCTAACAGGATTCACATCTACAACAACATCTGCATGAAGAAACAAAAATATTATCCATAGACAAACATTGGAAATGATAGGAACTCACTTCTACACTTAAATACCACCTCAGCACCAATTTCACCCCTCCTCTCTAACCACATTTATCACAGGCATAAACAACCCCCCTCCTCTCTAACCCAATTTATCACAGGCATAAACAACCCCCCCCCTCCTCTCCAGCATTATTCTACAAACAAATTCTGAATAACATCCCACTACCACAAAACATCTCGTATACCAAACAGATCCACACACTCCTAATCTAAAACTATTTAAGAAACTTACAAACAAACAATACACTAAAGGAACATCCACCAGAAATAGCTTCTGAATTTAACTATCTCCCAAGAACCATTCAGTCATCCTTTGGCAAACTAAGATGCGGCCACCACCCAAATTTGCAACACTATAAATATAGAATCAACCATAATTAAACCACCTCTAATATCTGCACAAATTGCAACAAGGTCCCGGAAACTGTCACATTTCCTACAAGAATGTCACTCCAACCGTCAACCCAGAGAAATCTGGGAAATTACATCTCTGGACGATCTGTGGAGGAGGCCGGCAGCGGCGGAGGGGGTATCTGGAAGCAGTGTGGCCACTGGCCACTCTGAAAAAAGGGTGGTCAGGGCGAGAAGATATATATAGAGTAGTGGCGGTAAAGAGTTAAAGAGCATATATATATATATATATATACATATATATATATATTATATATAAAGATGTTATATATATATATTATTATATATATTATTAAGTTATTATTATTATAGCATATATGTATACATATATTATTATTATATATATATATATATATATATATATATATATATATAAAAGCAAGTGGGT
>JABUQX010018602.1:25000-31113 GCA_015478945.1 Trachelipus rathkii
AATAATAATCCCGTAATCATAATAATAATAAGTATAATAATTAATCATAATTGTAGGATATTATTATTATTATTATTATTATTATTATTATTATTATTATTATTATTATTATTATTATTATTATTATTATAAATGAACTGAAGATAGTTCTCATGAGGAAATGCAATAAGAAATGATGAATTGTGAATCCGTTTGCAGAAATGTTACATTATAATGCAAATGTCATTGCATGAGTTTATCATATATTTATTTATTTATACTTTAATTGAAAAAATTATTCATAGGTCAGGAGGGCAAGTGAAAAACTTTGCGGAAAATTAGTATTTTGAGGTTGAGGCTTGTGGTTACATCTTTTTAACTGTTTTGTAGAGGCAGCTAGGTTTACCATGAGAGAAAGGTACGAAATTTTACTTTGGAAGTGGTATTAGGAGAGGGTAGGTTAGGTTCTGTAGACGGAATGGAATAAGGGTAAAGCGCGCGCTCGCACACATACACGGACTTAAGTAGTTTGGTGGTCTTTGTTAGGACGTTTAAAGAATTATAAGATTATATATATATATATATATATATAGGTATATATATATATATATATATATATATATAGTATATATATATTATATATATATATATATATATATATAACTATATATATACTCATATATATATATATGTTAGAGTGGCCCTTAATTTTCATCTTTCGACAATTGCTGCTTCAAACCCCAGTTTTTGTTCCATTAGATAGACCCCATTGAACTACATTAAGAGGATCCCCAAGGTCCCCAAAGTTCCATATTTCACATATTAATTAGCATATTTTTTTAAACCTTTATTTACATTACGAAATTGTTTTATTGTAGGTTAATGATGCCGAGAAATCGAAATATATATTTATTACTTACAAATATTGCTCAAATGATTATATTTATTTGAAACAGAATATCAAAGATATTTGGGTTTTACTTCTTCAGTAGAGTTGTTTAAGTAGATTTTGGATAGCTTTCTGTATTCGCTAACAATCTGAACTATGTATTTCTCTGTTTCGTCTTTGCCTAAAATGTTCTCATATTCTTGAATTAGCTTCACTCCTCTCTCAGCTACATCGTTAACCACTATTATGCATTTCAATAGTTCCATCCCACATTGGAAGTTCTCTCATCCTCTTTCTAAGTTGTTCAGAAAATTTCTATGAATTTTAAATCTTGAGAACATTGCTTTGGAATCAGCTGTAATAAAGTATGAAATATCTTTTGCCATTAAACTATGGAGGCCTTAATTTTTGACAATGTTTCTTTTAATTCGGTTGTTATAATCATTGTCTTCCATTGTCTTCATTTTAATAGCCATTTTTCGTTTAATGTCGGTCTAGTGGAACATCATCATCAAAAATTGCGAATGCCGCAGTTTTCAGTGCCAGGTATCATAAATGGTTTGCGAATTTCTTCACGGCAGCATTACTAATAGCTGCATCAAATTCTTTATACTCTATTATGTTAAGCAGAAAATTTAAATCTAGATATGGAACTTTAACTGTCAATGATGCCAAAAACCAAGATCGTGTAAATAAAGTCTGAGAAGAAAGACGCACATTCTTCTGATTGAATCTTTCTCGCGTGTGTTCTTGTTAAATTGATCCTGGAATAAATATATATAAAGGCGTAAATAGCCTTTGCCATCCACCGAGCGTGGCTCACTGCCAGAAATGAGAAATAAGACTTTACGTCGGGGGCTGCCGCCAAAGAAGATCACGGCTAATTCTAATAATTCTCTAAAATCATCTAGGTGCTGTTTCAGGCGTAACTGATCTTCAAGAAATTCCATTATATTATCACGGACATCATCTGTGACAGCGTCTACCCCACTACGGTATTTTGTATTGTCCAAGGCCGACCAACTTTCTTTAAATCTTTTAAATATATTTATATCTGGTCCAGATGTTGCTCCCAATTACTGTATCAAAAATACTTTTCAACTATCTCGAACATGTGATATCTACGCGAAAGATAGAGTAAATCATGTTCAAACATTTTCAACGTTTGTACAGGCACCATTTATTCTTCCGGCATTGCTTGCGGTTGTATCGAAACACAATGCTTGTATCTTTTCTTCTATGCCCCAATTTTGCACTGCTCGAAAAACGGCTATAGCTTTATCTTCTCTGTAGCTGCAGGAATTTCAGATATACCTAATAATTGTCCTTTGCCCTGAAACGTAACTATTATTGGTAGTCGATCAATTTTCTCCGCAGCACATAAAGCCAGAAGAAGCTTGCTATCCCAGTGCAAGACCAATGCATTGGACCCCACTAGACTAAACTGTCCTTTAATTTCTGCTTGCCTCTGCTTCCTGAATTCCTTCCGTCGATGTTGAAATGATGTGTGATTAATAATTAAACTTGTAGTATCATACTTGAAAGCTTCTGCTGCGGCCATTAACAAGTGAAGCGCGTTCCGTTCGCTAATTTTACATCTTGTCTAATGCTTCAGATAGACGGGGTGTGAAAAAGTCTAATGTACCTCTTCTCATTGAAGTACTTGGCTCACTTTGTGTATCTCTTGTCAGGTTCTGATTTCTCATCTCCACTATCGCTGCTTTATACTGGTGATAGCTTTACAGTGACTGTTTTGTTCCATTTCTTCGTAGATCTTCTTACGTCTCTCCGCCTCCAGTTCTATTTGTTTCTTTTTATTCTCTTCATCTATGTAACCTGTTTTAGATTAAAGCCAGCCATGGAACCTGGTCGCCCTTCCTTGCTTTGCTAATAATATAAATTGAATATCCTCTTTATTCTTAAGGAAATCCAACACATTTTCAGGAGCAACATCAAATAAATTATCTAATGTGTCTTCAAATGTTCCACGTTCTTTGGTTTACACTTCAGATACTCTATTTAACCTATTTTGTGAATCTGTTCATTCTTCATAGAGTGGTACAACTTTACCAGAGCAGTGATCTATACGTTTTGTGGGAATGCGAGCCTTCTCCCAAAAAATTAGAACTTCTTTTATTGTTTGCACTTTCTTTGAGGTTTAATTTACATACACGTAATTGGACAATAAGACGCAAGTACTTGTCGTTTGGAAGGTAGTTTTGCTCCAATAATTTGGTTGTTGATGTTTCCTATGAGACTTATAGTCTTTGCCTAAATAGGGTGATGCCATTATAGTACAAAATACCTACAAAAACATTATTATTATTATTATTATTATTATTATTATTATTATTATTATTATTATTATTATTATTATTATTATTATTATTATTATTATTATTATTATTATTATTATTATTATTATTATTAATATACTTTTAGTTAATAATAATAATAATTAATTAATAATAATATTATAATAATAATAATAATAATAATAATAATAATAATAATAATAATAATAATAATAATAATAATAATAATAATAATAATAATAATAATAATAATAATAATAATAATAATAATAATATAATAATAATAATTCATTATTATAATTATTACTAATAATAATAATAATAATAATATAATAATTAATAAATATGAAAAAAATTATAATATTCATTATTATTATTATTATTTATTATTATTATTATTATTATTATTATTATTATTATTATTATTATTATTATTATTATTATTATTATTATTATTATTATCCACTAAATGTAAGGGCGCACACCAAACCAAAGATACGGACCGCATCAAAGACTCGAATACAACTGATATATTATATCAACCCAAGGTCAAATATATATATATATATATATATAAATAATTAAATCTGTATACATGTAAATGCAGAGAGAAAAAAATTTGTATTTCAATTTATTTTATATGTGTTTGGTATTATTTTTTATTAAATTTAAATTTCATCTTTGAACATTGAATTAAATTTATTAATAAAGGCTTTTAAAATAATTTTTTCTTACAATAACACTGGTTTGCATTTGAAATTTTTTTAAGGATGTTTTAGGGTTTCTCAACGTTTTTAGGAATCATTTATAAAACAGCATTCTATTTATAAATCCAAATTTTTCACATTCAATAGCGGTCTTATCTTTCAGGAATGCGACACAAGCTTACATTCATATATAAATTGCGGTGTCTGGCAACTTATAACTGACGTTTCCGCAGTACCGGAGAGGCGTTTGTCAGTTTGTTGTTAGGTGCCTACGTGTACGTGCACAGTGGTACTTCTTCTTTAGTGTCCTAGAAATAACTTTACTCTGATCCATTGCAATGTGTCGTAGGTGCAAGAATGATCCAAATAAGTTCTGTTATATATGCGGTAAACTAACATTTCCTGATCGAAAGTGTAATATCACACGGTTTGTGAGACAAAGTTATCACGCATACTTTGGAGTTAAACTTTGTGACCAAGACAAAAGCTTTGCCCCACACATATGCTGCAAAACGTGTGTAGAAAGTCTGCAGCGATGGAGTCACAAGAAGATTGACTATTTGCCTTTTGGTATTTCTATGATTTGGAGGGAGGGAAATAGATCATACAAGTGACTTATTTCTGCATGATAAATCTACAAGGTGAGTTAGGAATTTTGCTTGCGTTTAAAAGTCTTTAACAAATTCAAGTGCAAGTGCATATTAAAACTCTCTCTCTCTCTCTCTCTCTCTCCTCTCTCTCTAAGTATCTATGATATATATAATATATATATATATATATATATATATATATATATATATATATATATATATATATATATATATATATATATATATATATATATATATATATATATATATCACTTTGTTTAGTGCGTTTGTATATGGTTATTCTATCGACTTGTATGTCTGTATATCTTTGGAATGGTTATTTAATTTCCGTAAATGTAGGCTAGTATCCTATTTGCTATATGGAATGTTTTTTTATTCATAAAATTGTTTTTGTTTTTATTTTCACATATATTGATTGCAATTTTTGTCTTTCCCGTTAATTGCAGGCATAAATCGAAAAAATAAAAAACATCTAAAGTACCCGGATGTGCCTTTTGCTATTAAACCAATTCCATCTCCGCCTACAAATTTGGGAACAAACTCATCATCTGATGCCGATGAACACATGGAAGATCAACCTGTGGATGACATCGATGCATATCAACCTACGGATGAGACAAATCAACTTAAACCCTTAAGCCATGCGGAGATAAATGATTTGAAACGAGATTTATATTTCTCTAAGGAATCAGCGCATTTGCTCGGGTCACGACTTCGTGAAAAGAATTTATTAGCTCCTGGAATTACATTTTCATGGTACCGCAGAAGTGACGAAGAAATGCGGCAATATTTCAGTTCAGACAAGGAAGTTTCTCTGTTTTACTATAAGAACATCAGCTGCCTCATTGAAACTATGGGTTTCGTGTAAGACGAAACAGATTGACGACTGTTTATCGATAGCTCAAGTAGAAGCTTGAAAGCAGTACTACTGTTCAATAGTAACAGCGTCTCATCAATTCCAGTGGATTATTCGGTACAAATGACTGCGAACTTCAGTAATATGGAGAGTCTGTTATCTGTCTACAGCAAATATCACTGTTTCCTATGTATGTGGGATAGTAGAACAGACAAGCAACACTATGTGCAACGAGACTGGCCAATTTGGAAAACGATTTCCACAATATTGTGTCCCACGGTCTGATGGGACACATATTTCCAACGCTGCATATCCAGCTTCGAATTATGAGAAAAGTTTTCAAAGCACCGAATGTAGAGGGTACAGGTTTCGCTTTCCTGAGAAAAAAATTTCCTCGGGTAAGCGAGGCAAAACTGAAAGCAGGCGTTTTTGATGCGTCTCAGATCAAAAACTTATGAAAGTTCCAACATTCATCGAAAGTATGGAAGGAAATGAGGGAGCTGCCTGGTTCTCCTTCACATCAATTGTGAACAACTTTCTGGGCAATCACCGGTCCAGAGTATGAACATATCGTGGAAGAGCCTTGCAGAGCTTCCAGTGCATTTTCTTTGCAGTTGCATTTTCTCAAGACTCATTTACAGTAATTTTCAGAAAACTATGGTGTAATGGAAGAAAGGCACTAAGACAGATGGGATGTCAGCATGCTTGCGGACTACTGCTGGTGCCTCAAGAGAGACATTTGCCCACAAAGCGAAA
>JABUQX010018603.1:0-35000 GCA_015478945.1 Trachelipus rathkii
TTGTTAATACGGCCTAGAGCTCGCATCATATACACAATAAATGCATTCATCTTCATCACCTTTAGCAAAAACTCATAGAATCCTAGATTTGGTTTTTTAATAATGTGTTATGATGATGATTGAGTTAGTATGGAATCTTCTTCTCCAATGAACCCTACCACCAGTAATTTAGACAGCATTACAAGACAGACTAACTCGGCTATTAGACATAAAAGAGTTTTTAAGTCAAGTATTATCGAACAATACAATTGAATCACTAGCATTACTGATTTGCGTCAATATTTGCATATTGTGTATATATAAAAACGCTGTCGGACGCAATGTTTTAGATAAAAAATTACTCCAGGAGACCGTGAGTGATTGATATGAAAACAGAAAGAACAAGATAATAATCTAATTATAACCACAATTTTAACCGAATCAGTTTTACATTATTACCCCTTTTTAAGTTTCGATTTTTCTCCATCTAATCACACAGTTTTTTTTAATATAAGCTATAAAAGTTTCATGATGTCATCATTCCCAGATGCTGCTCACCGGTGCGTGAGGCTCGTGTAGATATTATCTTTTACTAGGAAGCGCTTGTAGAGTAATTTCTCAATGACTCGGATTTGTATATTGGTTTCTTTACGTCAAACAAAAGTGACATGTGTGAAATGATATTGCAAGATCTATAATACTGTCATTTGCCTCAATTCAAGGGAGGTGCACGTAAAACTAAATAGACCTTTATTCATTTTCGGTTGAATGACATTCATTCAAGATTTATCGATACCGAGTCGATATAGCTTTGTGTGTAATGGCTTAATTATTGATCATTGCTATGAATGAGATTCGTGCATGTATAAAGGTGTAAAAAATATCTACGCAAGGAGGTAGAAAAACCAGTGAAGAGGGTTATAATAGACATATCGAGGTTTGTGTTTCTTTAACAAGACGAGTTAGATAATCGAGCTAAATTAGTTATTGAAGGCCCGTGACTGTGTTGCCGTGTTCTGAGTCATCTAACCCCACATATTTTGGAAACCTCACATCTCGCATGTCTTGGCTGTAGAGTGCATACAGAATTCACAAGAGATTGCAAGTGTCACGGGGTCTCGTTTAATAATTAGATGTAATAATATGAACTTTGGTGTTTCAACGCTGATTGCCCACATTGGATTTCAAAGTTGGGCGTGGGGATAAATTATTACAATGCTTTGGATCTAATTAGAAATTAAAAAGATGATACATAGCATATAAATGATTTCAATCCTATAAAGAGGTACATTGGTCGATATACTATTATTCGACTGGATTTAATAAAATATACCCAATAGTGGATATAGCAATGAAAAAGTCATAGGATGTACCAAATATGCAGTGACGAATATTTACATCAGGAAAGAAACATCAACCTCCGTTTCTCTTATCCAATGTGGAAATGTGGAAATACTCAGGCTACAGTGAAACGTTAATAAATTGGGAGTGCAGCAAAGGATGGATACATGGTTAAAACTTCATATCTGAAGAGGAGTGACGGAGAATGCAATCCTAACTCAAATGAACCCTTATATAATGGGGAGCCGAGTAAAGCACGATGATTTCTCACTTGCAAAGACAGCGAAAGCGGTATTAATACTTACATCCTTTCAAAGGGTGTTGAAAATCTTCTGTGTGAAATATATAGAACTATCTCAAATTTATTTGACGTACAATACTCCGCTATCCTAGTGATTCAAAAGTATGTAAAATTAATATGTCTTAAAATAAACAGTCATGGTGTTTTATTACTTCTTATGACAGCTCGCCAAACACATGACTGTGATGGTGTTTGAACAATTACTCCACTCGTTATTCACTAGACATACAAATGAAAAAAAATTGAAACTTGTTTTACTACTTTCTACACTATCTACTCTTTATCGGGTAAAATGCTAGTGATGGCTGTTTATTCGTACGTGGAGACCATTGATGTGATTCCACTTTTATGAGAAATAGTATTAACTATTTAAAACACATATTACTCTTATACAAGTGTGTGCTCATAATGTCTAATGCTATCTCACTAAATAGATAGGCGGATCTATAGATCATGTTTGTAGTCTAAGAGAGGATTGATAGGCCACTGACGTAAGTTAAGCTATGATTTACTGAGAGATTTATAGCTGTTTTGTCAGTCTGTAAATAATAGTAGAAAATACTACTACTGTGTATATATATAATATATACTAAAATAACAGCCAATAAATGTGTTTTTATAGTAAAAAACAATACACTTTTAAAGAGTAAATAAATTAAAACCACTAATAAGTATTAAAAGAATGAGTATAAGATATAAAAATAATTAAAAGTTTTTTTAAAACAAACAGTTTTTTTAAACAATAAGAGAGATTAAAAATAAAGAGTTTTTTTAAAAAACCAAAAAAGGTTTTAAGAGAAATGAAGTTAAAAAGAGAATAAATAGAATTAAATATAAACAAATCAATCAACTGCCTGGTGTTCTAAAAGAGTTTTGGTTAAATTTGAGATATTAAATCACGTATACCACGCACGAGTCCTAATTGTCGTGCTCTTGCTATGTATGCCAATGTTTAGTTTACTCTTAAACTGAATGTTAAATATGGACTTTGTTAACATAATGTTTAGCTATCGGTCTTATTTTTCGTAGCGTAATAGGTTATATTTTATTTCCTTCCAATGATTTATGTCATATGACTTATTTTATTTCATATGTGTTCAAATGACAAATGCTGAAAAATTTCTTTACAATGCTTGTTTTGGTTTTGAATTGAATTGAATAAAACTTTGTCATCGCGTTAGTATAATATTTCATTGATCGGAAAATGACAATTAACACCACAAGAGTATTATACCCTAATTTTGTAAATGTTATTACTATAATGATTTAATGTGAAAATAAGTCCATTTGAAAATACTTGGTTCAGAAAAAAGTCACAATGAGTTGATGTATGTTTAGATTAATAGTTGTACAATTTTATTAGTTCACTAGTATCTAATGTGATATAGAATCCTATGTTTTACTTATTTGATGTGAAAAACTTTGCTGTACGTTGCTTTATATTCATCCGAATCAAAATGTTAGAGTAAAAAATCCAGTTACAAGTTAGTGAATTATCAAACAATTTTTGTTGAGAGTGAGTGTCATCTGTGCGGCATAAGTTATTAAAATGGGTGAAAAAACAATATCCCAATTGGATAGTGTTAGAGAAAAAAGTGTGAGTAGAGGGTGTATTGTTATTAAGATTTTTAGGTCAGTTGAATAACATTATATTCTTAGTTCAGTGCGTGGCTATTGTCCTATGTTTGTCGTATTTACTTAGCAATAAGTGGGAAACGATTTAGTTCTCACGCGGGATTAAGCATTAATATATTCGAATTAATCGATCCAGCATAATAATCACAGACGCAGAGCCGTTTTTATATAGTTTTGTTTAAACATTTATTATCTATGTTAATTGTAAATATATATATCTCCCAGTAGAACTCTCTGGGGAAGGGAGGGGGGAGTAGGGTAACCATATAAAAATCTGTAGGAGAGAAACATTAACCCCCCTTTTTTGTGTGGTTTGAATTTACTGATTAACAGGTTTAGGGTATGTAAAACAGAGAGAGTTTCCTTCAAGGGTTATATATATGAGGAACAAGCGTATAAATTTTAGTAAAGATCGAAAGTTGTTTAACAGATCATAAATATCATAGGAAATACAGAGTGCAGTTTAGTTGTTATGTTATAAAAGCAAAAAGTTGAGATAAATAAATAGATCTGCTTAGGATGGGTAGGAGCATAGGAGAGGCGAGGGGGGGAGGCTGGAAGGAGTGATGGAGGATCCTGGAGAACTCAAAGAGGCTCCTCAGGAGGCCTCCAGGTGCCTCTAGAGGGTAATTATTGATTTAATATAAATTAAACACACGTAGAGATTTTTATATAACGTTATAAACTTATACACACTTACATCTCATAAGCCAAATCAGTTTGACTTTTTATTTAAGGGTGTTTATAGCTCTAGGTTCAAACATTTTGTTTGTGTAAATATTTTTTTTAATTTTGAGTCTTTAAAAGTTTTGTTTCTTAAAATTTTTTTTTCTACATAATTATAAAATTCTTGTGATCGAACGAACATACCTAAATATAATAAACTTTTTTTTCTATAATTTTTCTTTTTAAAATATTGAATAACCTATTCTTTAGTCTCTTTTATATTATTTAATTTTCTTCTGGAATCCTGCTTTGATTCTGTTTAGATTTTTTATTGTGTTTTATTATTTTTGTGTTTTCTTGTGGTGATAAGTGCCACGGTAGGAATACCATTCAATAAGAAGTATGAGAATGTATAGTCACAATTCGCTTTGTTCTAAGATTCGCCAGATTTTGTGTGCGAAGAATTGCCAAATATTTCAGTTTCATTGTGTGGCTGGAGTACCACCACTGTCTATGTGAACTGTGGTGTAAATCGGGCATTAATTTTAACGGCCATTATACTGCATGTGAGTACGCTATTATAAGTGTGTGTGCATGTGTATTACGGCCGGTCATCCAATGTCGTTAATGATGGTCAAAGGTGATTTTCAGTATTGTAGACTGGGGCTCAGTCCCACAAGAGAAATTAATGAATTCAAATGGGATGGTGCATGTTCTATCAACTCATGAAAATGTATTCGCCCTTTCCAAACAACAGACGGATACATGTGTGAAGGATACCATCGGTACAAAATCGAGGCTGATATATCAAGTTTCGTATGTGTTCTATGGTCAGATATTTCAGAGATTATTGGGGTGAGATCCCAAAAAGCCAAGGAAAGTTCCGTATTCCTGGGGCACGCCAACAGTCATTTTTCCAGAACTCTTCCGCGGTTCAAGTGTAAAGATATCCATACCTTCTCAAAGAGTAAAGGTTGTAATAAACCTCCTGATGTTTAAATCAAACTCTAGGTCAATCGTGGATTTTGTTTATCAGAGTGGTGGGCTGTCCCCGAAAATTTGGTGAAATCGGCATTTTACGCAATCAGATGGAAACGTAGGAACGATCTAAGCAACTACAACCTAAAAAGGCTGTATAACAAAGAGTTCTGTTGCTCCTCAAAATTCACAATATTTCAGATTATTTGGAGCGTAAGAAAGTGAGCTCGTTGGAGTACGCACACATCAGGTCTATTTTAACCACACCCGGTCATAACATAATAACGATACCACATCCTCTCAGCATGAGGCGTCTCGTATGTGATCCGATTTTCATGATTCTATAAAAATCTTGTCAATGGATTATAAGCAAATTATTGGCGGCTGTCCCACTCAGATTTTGTGTCCAATGGTACATTAAACATAACCAAAAAATCCGTATATTTATACATTCTATTAGAATGCAGGCCTAAACGTATGCAAACATATCAAAGATTAGTTCCTTCCGTTGCTTCCCTTAATTAAGATGTTTTTGGGGTGAGATCGCACTTCTGAGAGATCCTTTAGACTAATCTGTGGGTCCTTGTTGAAAATGGAGGACCCACAAGGGGGGCGTAATGTATACTACCATTCTTCGGGCATACCTACAGGATATGCGCATCTAACCCCCCTCTCAAAATTTTAACTTCCAATAGGAATTACCAATTTAAACTTACTACCACCATAACTACTACTATACTACTTACTACTACTACTATAACTACTACTACTACTACTATACTACTACTACCACACTACTACTACTACCTCCATAATTTGAATCATTATATTATTATTTTGATAATTAATTTAATCGATAATAATAATAATAAATAATAATAATAATTAATATAATAATAATTATAATAATAATAAAAAACTTCCTGAAGCTGAGACGGAATCGGTGTGGTGCGTTGCGGTGCGAGTGCGCGGCCTGAAGCGAGGAGTCGGAGTCGGAGTGGAAGTCGGAGTCGGAGTCGGAGTCCCTCGGAAGTTGCAACACTCTCGTCGGCACGACATGGAGCAAAAAACCCATGAAGCTTGATATTCGTTGGGCTAGCGCACGTAGACAGTGATCCAATAGGGCGGCATGCACAGAACGCACATTGAAGCAGAATATGTTGATTTCGAATTGTACGCAAGACACTCACGCTGAAACGGAGGAGTTGTAGACGAGGACTAAAAAAGTGGAGACATTCAGACCGAGATATTAAACAAACTCAGAAGTACGCCTACGGGTTACTTCGTCGTGTGAATAGATGAAATCACATTAAATAAATAAATAAATAACTAAATAACGAAATAAAATAATTTGTAAATGAAAACGCCTTAAATTAATACACTAATAAAAATGTAAGGTGGAGCTCTGGTGTACATTTCTAATCGTGCGACTGGACGTAGAGTCTCAGACTTGCGGCCTGAATATTTACGTCATCAACAGTACTGGTACGAAAGAACTCGAACAGTGCCAACACTCAGTCGGACTATGAGGTGGTAGGTTCTCCCTCACACTGCAGAGTCAAGCACAAAGGGCGTAGCGCAGATATCTGTGCGTGTCCACTTGCTCAGGGGGTAGAACACACGCCTACATATATAATCATTACCTATGGCGACTTGAACAATATACATTACGGATTCGGAGCTTAACCAATATATACATTAATAGTTCACAAAAGATTTCAGACACTGATAACCTTCTAATTTCCTTCATAGAATAACGACAAGGTCTGAGGGATCATCCGAGCGCATTCACTCCGATACAACTAGATTTCTCGTTATCACGAAGTAATAGGGCTAAATAGTAAGTCAAATTAATATAAATTAGTATTATTATTCACAACAAAATAGATAATATATATATAGTAGTGAATGAGATAGCTATATAAATATGATTAATCATCCACCCTCGAATCCACTATATATCATATATATTATGAATAAAAATAATAGTTTTATGTGTTACTAATAATACCGTATTATTATTATATTTATATATACATATATATATATGTATAGAGATATATTATATATATTCATATATTAAATTATATATGAGTCTATTTGACTTATATGAGATAAATGACCACAGATCTATAGTGTAATAGTTAATAACTATGTAGGCTAATAAATAATGTGATATAGTTATAATATTATAGTATATTATATTATATCAAGTATATATATTAGTTTTATATATATATATTTCTATATGTATATGATATTAGTAATTTTATGAACTAATACACAAACTCATATATATATATATTTATTTCAATTTATATAATAATACTTATAGTGTATTAGTAAGCTAAGTACGTAATATTTTTGGTAGGTGTCAACCCACTCCAAAAGGGAATGGGCCAAACTTCTTTTGACAGAGGGAGAAATATTAAAATGAGAATTATATAATATATAATAAGAGAAATTATTTGAAGATGTGTTCTTTTAAACTTAGCCCATTGAACTTCTTTTTATTCTCCTTCTCTTAGAAACATTTTACACGGTCTCTAATCAACATAAATTCCAATTTCTGAAGAAATTTCGCATTGACAAAACTAATTTAAGAGAAGTTATCTTTCACTCCTGTCTTGCTACTTCTGCACGACATAGCTTCTTCTTTTTCACATATTATTTTCTCTATCACTTTGGAGGCTCCCTTAAATGAGCTCCTCTTATTTTAATCTTACACTCAAGTCAAGAGTAAGGTGATGCATTATATTTTAATTATAGTATAGTATATAATATTACTTATATTTATATATTATATATTTTATATATATTAAATTGATGATAATATATTATATATATAATACGTATATGAGTAAATATGTTATAGGTAAAATACTCACATATAAATAAGTGATTTATTACTATTAGACAAGAGTGTTGGTAGTTATTTTTTTCCTTCTTTAATCGTCTTCTGCACAAAGTAGTTGTTGAAAGTTCTTATTGAAAGTTTCCTCTAATAGCTATTTTTACCTTTTGGAGAGCAAGTGAGACTATTAAGAAACAAGCTACAGAACTATACTTAGTGCAGCCTTCTGCTCCACGTTAAAGAAATGGCTATACATTTTGACATCATTTTGGTGGTAACGCGGACGTAGAATGAAAACCAAGATCAAATATTCAAGATCGTATAAATCATCAATTTAACATGTATATCTTTAATGGGAAGAATTGAAATAATTTAGTAAATATTTGGTTAACTTTTTGAGCAGTAAAGCACCATCTTTATCTTTAATAATTATACTAATATAATTTAATATGATAAATAAAATTATTATAATAATAAATATATTATTGAATATTCAAGACTAGTATAGTATATAACCAAGTATATTAATATACTATATATACTCACATTAAATAATATAAATCAATATATTGTATAATTGTGAGTGAATATATAATAAAATAGAGAATATTTATATGAAATTAGTGTATATTAATATATATATATTATTAGTGAGTAACTACTATTATAGTATATAGAGGAAAGAGTATGTCCTCCTGGGACAAGTATAGTTTAAACTCTTCTATTATAAACCCATGTATGTAGAATAGTTTATTCTAGTACCAGCAAAACCGTTATAATTCTGATGGAAAGTGGCCTTAACGGAAATACAATTACAAAATGGCGGGAGTGTCCAAGGCTACCATGGAAACTGTGCTGTAATGATACTTAAGAGACTTATCTATTTTTCTTTTTGATACCTTTAATAAACAAAGCTATGTGCATATTTAATTATATAATTTTATATAATAAAACTTATATATAATGAAATAAATATAATGTTATAAATAAATCATAATGCTACCGTGCAACTTTTTAATGCTAAATGTAAAATTGAAATACTAGTATGGGGTTTAAATATAGTGTATATAGAGTTTACCACAATATGGAATGTTCTTTTTGTTATGTTAGGTTTTTGACTCTTTTGAACTCTCTCACATATATTTCTATTTTTTAAAAGCCCAGAGCTAACATATTTGAGAGTCACTTTGATAACAAACTATTTAACAATGCCCATTGTTTTAGATACTATAAATACCCACTATTTTACATATCGAGATTATTTTGATAATACTATATACAGTTCGCGCTGTGAAAGCGAGAGCACTTTAAAACACTAAATTAAATTTTTAAGAATCTATTATTTACTTAATTTAGTTTCAATTATAGATGATAGATAAGTAAGTGGATTCCTTCATTTGGAAAGGCTCGATCCATCATCAGAATTATTGAGTGAACCTCACGCTCAAAAGTGTATGAAGCGCTGATGTTTGACTAGGGTCTCTGATAAAATGGATGTTTGAAGGAAGTATGGAAAAATCCAATAACTGAAGTGAAATATAAGGACAGAATGATACGATAAATACAATAAGAAGTGGTGGCTAGTAAACACTATATTGAAGGGATCCCCTTAGTAAGTGAGCGAACCATTATGATCATCATATTGAAAATTTGTGAAATCTTCTCTCACCTAGATCTTCCAAATAACAATGATAAATATAAAATCATATAGATATATATATATAATTTATATATATATATACTCAATAACTATATATATATAATCATAGTGATATCCATAATATATTTATTCTATACTACTATATATATAGTATATATATAAGCAAAGTGATATTACATATTTAATCCCTCTATCAGACGTCTCAGTTTTTCTTATATTGGAGGGTCTGATAGCAGGTAGTTTAAATAAATTTGTATTTAAACATTTAAGAAAATGAGAATATAAATTTAGATTTTGACTTTTGAATTACCAGTTTTTCTTATATATTAACCCAGCTAGGTTTATATATATACCGTATATTTATTTATTATATATATATATAAATTATGAGCATATATATCAGCAGTGCATGTGGTCTGACCACACTGCTTAATTAAGGTATTAAAACTGATAAAACAATATTAAAACTGAAGGTGATTCATATTCTTCCAGGTGTATTCCAATACAATAGTAGCTATATCAGTAACGGTGAATTCATGATGATGCCGGTAATTTAATTGGTAGATACCAGGGAGAAAAACCCAATTCATGAATTAGTAAACCAAAAGAAGCTGAAAAAAAAAAATGAGAATTTTTCTTGAAGATGTAAATATTGGATATCCTTTCGTAGTAGAGAAATAAAGTTAGCTTATATTATAGTGTTCGACGAGGAGATAAGCTCATGTTAATTGAATTCTGATATGCACTTCATGAATTGTAGTACAAGTATAAATAAGGTAAAAAGACAAACATAATTTATTAAGTAGGAAATAATATTGAATTGAGTAAGAAATAATTAAGTCAAGATAAAAAACTAATAAGCATAATAAATATAAGATAAATGTTATTAGATTATGCAATCGTTCCATTCAACAGAAGTACTGCGTGTTTTAAGGAAAATTGTGACTAAATCTAGTAGAAGCAGAGACTGGAATCAGACACATGTCTTTAAACAGAGGACATGTAAGAGACTTCACACACTTGTTTAACGAAGTGAAGCAATCGCACAGATGGCTGTCTTCGCACACTTCACACTCGCCTCCTATTCTTGCATGGTTTGGATGTGGACCTAGTAGTTCCTCTTCTTTCTTTTGGATGACAGAGACTTACTACTCTTGTGCTGGCAACACAATCTGGTTTGGTTGGTTGAATTACAGTTCGTCGTTGGCATCTTATGAAAGAGGCAAAGTGGAGTCTGTGAAGAGAGAACGATAATCTTAATGCAAAAGAAGTATGCTTGTGTGTTTCTGTAAAAACATCCTTACTTGATAGAGGGTGTTCGAAAACTTTCTCTTGGTTCATAACACAAATTTTGTAGTGTATATCCTGTGTAATGACAAAGGTAATACAGCGCTATATTTTCTTTTTTCATTCTCTCTAATTATATGGGCCACTTTCCAGAGCAAGTTGTTTTGAAGACTACTCTTTTATCCAATTTCTGCGTTAACACACTAAAAAAGGAGCAAAGATACCGAAAGTTTCTTTCACCTATATATAATAGTTCGCAACTAGCCCTCTGGCGTGACACCTCAATAGAATTGAGCTATAATTGTTGACTCAAAATATTAGAGACTAGAATAAAGGCAACATAAAGTCTGTAGAAATCACTGTTAATAAATGACTCTTCTCTTATATGAGAGTAATGTGACTACAACTTTGATAATTATTTGGAGTGTAACTTTTATTTAATTACATTATTTAAAATATATATATATATAATATATATATCATATTAAATTAAAGAATAAAATTTTATATATATAAATTAATATAGCTAATAATTATATATAGGTACTATAAGTAATTAAAATAAAATATAATTTATACTATTATTTGTTGATATATTTAATAATGATTATAATATATAGTCTGATTTATTAATAATTTAAAGATTAATACTTAGTTATATATATTAAAGATAAGTTTAATAAAGGTTGAGTGTTTAATAAAAAGGAGACCGATGCCCCTCCTTTAAGACCTATATATAAGTACAATAATTTTTCAAAACTAAATATATACTTTTATTCAAGCATAACACATTAATCTAAAGAGGAAAAATCTACGAAAAAAATAACAATGTTCAGAGATATTACCATATCATTGTCTTTGAAACTCTGGGCAACTTGAAGAGAAGGAGATTTCATTAATCTGCGATAATATTGATAAAACAAAATCCCATTGCCAAATTTGATAATACTTATCAATTTTATTAATAATGCAAAAAGAGTTAAAAGCTTATTTATTCAAAACGTTTTTATAAATCGATAAAATCATATATTAGACCGAAAAATTCATATATAATAAAAATTATATATAGTATTAAATAAATTTTTAAATTATGGAATTATTGTCCCTCCAGCTTTAGTTTTTAGATTTTGGAAACTATTTTCTCCTGATCTACCCATTTTTTCAATAAGCGCGCTCTATATAAGAAGTCTCCCCTTACAATTATTGGTGAGCGAGACGTTCCAAAAACAGAGCTATTTAAAATCTCTCATGAATTAGAAGCTATTTTAAGCATAAACACTATAAATAAAATTTTCAAACATTTTTGAAATTAGCTTAATAATTATTTATTATGTTATATACATATATATATATTATATATATATATATTATATATTATATATTTATATATATATATATTAATACTATATATATAATATAGCTATTACAACAGAAGGCATTGAAGAAACAATTATATTTATATATATATATTAATACACCTAATCACTACTATTATATATATAGTATATTATACTATAATATTATATACATACTATATAATATATATATATATTATCATATATATATATATATATATATATATATATATATATAAATATATATATATACTTACCTACTAATATATAATAATATATATAATATATTATATATATCACTGTTATATATTTATATATGAAATATATAAATATAGTATACAAAATCTCTGGTCAGACGCGAGATAGATCAGCTAAAAAGCTATCAACAATTTCCGCCAACTTCCCGAAAAAATGGACCTAGCAATCTGAAAAATTTATATATATACATAAAGTATTAACTATATATATATATATATATATATATATATATATATATCATTATATATTAATAAATTTATATATCTAATAATATTAAATTAATATCTATATAGTGAATATATATGAGTAGCATATTTTACCTCAATTTTATTAGGGGAATCTACTAAAAATTATATATATATATAATAATAATAACATTAAATTAAACACTGTGCTTGCCAAACACCAATTATTTTTTTTTGTAGCAATTTGGAAATTTTCCCATTACCTTTAAAATATTTTTTATTTAATTAAATTTAAACGGCGAGATGTCAGAATCGTTTTATAAACAAAGTATTTTCTAATTGAGAGTTCTGAGAAGTGCTCTCAAGCATTGGATCCACAATCTAAAAAGTAAAGTCTAAATGTGATTTAACGTCGCCTAATATAATAAGCGCATCTATCCTTTAAAAATTGAATAAAATATACACAGCTTTTGAAAGAGTCTCCAAATTGTTATATATTTTACGAAGAAAAACAAATAAATAATAATCGAATAATATAAATAACGAACTGTCATTAATTAGAAAGTGCTCTAAATAATTTATTTTCATTCATTAATTATTTATTTTTTTATCCACTATCATAAATTATTTAAAAAATACTTTATTCAAATCTTCATAAATAATTTCAACGACAAAAAATGGCAGCCTTCAATTGAAGATTGTTACATTATTTAATATTATTAATGGCTTTAACATCATGTCAACAACTGAGTGCATAGTTGAGTATTCGGTTTACAGTCACTTATCATTTATACATAAACTTACTTCTATGTAATATATATATGCATATAACATGCGAAATGCGTATAATGTGATGAAGCGTAAAATCAGTAATGTATATATATATATATATATATTATATATACATTACTGTTTGAGTACACTCAAATTTATGCTATAATAATATAATATAATATATATATATATATATATAATATATATATTATATATAGCTGAGATTATTGATTTTTGATTTTTAATTTCAAGTGCGTATGTTAATTTTTAACACATATAGTAATAAAGATTTGACTTCAATAGATTAATAATATATATATTATATATTATATATATCTATGTTTAATATATAGATAGTATATAATATATTATGGTTTTCATATTAACTTATTATGTGACATAGTTGAGTATTATTTTATATTTATAATATTATAGATAAATCCTATTATATATATTATTTGTGATTCACCAGCCCGTAAAATATCACTTATACGTTTCCCGTTCAATGGTTCTTCGTCCCGTTTGACGGCTTTATTTAAGGAGCTTTTGAGTTGGCAAGAATTCTTTTGAAAGAGCATGAGATTTTAATATTTATTTGAGTATTATTTATCTATATTCTTGAAATAATGTGCAGATTTATAAACGCGTATTATTATTATTTATTTTTTAGCTTGAACACTATAAAAATGATTACAGTAAGAATCCATGGGTGTTTTAGGAGTTTTGCATTTTTTGCTATTGGAGAGATTGAGTACTATGGCTTGAAATGTACGGAGCTAGAAAATGTGGCCTAGGTTTAATCAACACACCGGACAAAACGCTGAGATATTGGTTTAATGCAACACACCGGAAAATCTTGCTGAAAAGTTGTCGATTTTGGTAAACACCCTCCAGTGTGTTGTTGTGCGGAGTGTGGAAAATGCAATTCGAGAACCAATCCTAAGGAGAGGATTATAATTTTCTATTAATCACTTAAAGTGAAACTGGATCAAGGTTATGAGAAAGGCTTATAGAAAGCTAGTATTGGTGCCAAAAATGCGTATTCTCTCTCTCTCTCTCCTCTCTCATCTCTCTCTCTTATCTGTCTTTTTCCTCTCTATAAATCAAACTTTGTTCTTCTCTCGTCTGGTCTCTCTCGGATCTCATGTCTCGCACTCCTCGTCTCTCTTTTCTTTCTTTCTGTGCTTCATCATCACAATCTTCTCTCACATCATCACTCAATATTTGCGCAAACGCTCTTGTTAAAGAAAGAAATATCACACTGACGTGTGGTGTTGTCATAGTATTTATTTCTCACGTTAGAAAAAGGAAACCAAAAGGAATACAGCAAGCTTTCCTCGAAGCTGGAAATATTGACCAGAGGCTTAGCTAAGGCGTGCCAGGATTCATTAATATCATTATAACTTTTTAATATTCTTAGTTATTGCATTGTAAAAGTGTATTATTTTTATTCGGCGGTGAGCTAAAAAAGGATCCCTTGCTCATAATGGACATGAAATTTTTGAGTACAATATTTGGGAGTCAAAAAAATTTGTGCTGCGACTTTAAGATGGTATTGCAAGTATGCAATTTGAATAAAATGTATGATTATCGGCTCACTGTTATATAAGTATGTATGATTGTTTTAGGTATCCGTATGTAATTGCTAAGTATGTTATTGTTGTTGTTGTATGTATGTTGTATGTAATGTATTATGTATGTAATGTCCCCGATGGACTCCTTAATAAATTAAAAAGTTATTGTTTGGTAGTGGAAATTTTCAGAGGTTCTGCAAAACGAATGTTTGTCATCAGACAAGGCGTTGTTGTCTTGTTTGCAAACAATAGGTGGTGCTTTTCTGTACTTCCTCGCGAGGTCGTCCTTTTTTTTTTTAATTTTGTGGAATACACACACTAGACTTTCTAAAAAATTTGGATATTTTAAAATCATTCGAGGATAAAAATACTAATAAAAAAAAGATAGTTACTAAAAAAATAATTAACAAGAACAGACAGACACAGAGATAGATTAGATAGATAGATAACAGAGAGAAGAGAGAAGAGAGAGAGAGAGAGAGATGAGAGAGAGAACGAGTATAGAGGGAGAGAGAGAGAGAATGGATAGTGAGAGAAGAGAGTATAGTAAATAGAATAGAACACCAAATAGTAGAAGAATGAATGAGAGATGATGTAGAGAGAGAGAGATGAGAGAGCAGTGAGAGAGAGAGAGAGAGAGAGAGTAGTTTAGATACGCAGAGGCACCTAAGACCCGAGACAGTTCGATCAGACATGTTCTAAGACTGAAATGAGATCGAGATGAATGAAGCTCACGGAATACAGATCTACGGCGTCATGTGGGTGACTGAGAGTGGTCAGTAAGCATGCTAGAACCTACTGGGATTGTGTAAGGAATGTATCAGAACAGACAATGAACTAAAAGAAAACAAATTATCAAGACCAACTGTTTAATTACATAATATACGTATCGGGATTCAAGGACTATAGGAGTCGGGCACAAATGTGCGCTTACAAGAAGACAGAGCACGACCGACATTCATTCCGTCGGACCGGAAGTCATGCAATCGGAGGTGACACGATGGCTTGTGGATGGCGACTTCTACCTATCAGACAGAACAAGCAGATCTACACAAGAACTAAGACAGACAGACAGACCAGACAATGACAGACTAAGAAATGGAGGGTAAGGGTAGGGATATTAGAGTTGATGTAGAGGAGCAAGGAATAGAAGTACACAAAATACAAAATAATAAAAAGATTATTTTCCTTCCCTTATTTGTCATTTAAGATTTAAATAATAATCAAACAAGAAATCAAATATTTTACATTCTTCAAATAAATAACAGTTTCCTATGTCAATAGTGCACAAAATACATTCCTAGATAAATTAAATCAAAGGAAAATTCCATTGGGAGTTGAATGGGTTTCAATTATTATTATATTCTTCCGAACTTATTTCGCGTCTCCTCTCCAAAATTCATATTAAAACATAATTACTACATAATTGCTGGTAATTTGGTCATATATAATGGCATAAAATGTGATAATAATGCTTAAGGGTATCGTATTTCATTCTTGTAAGATACATAGAAGATAAAAACCCGAGTACACCTTTTCACTTTTACTTTTTCTTTCCTCAATCAACACCAAATTCATTAAATTTATTATTCTTAACAGTTCTCTTTGCTAACTCTATTTTTCCTGTATTTCTTTAATATACTATATCAATATAAATAACTAAGATTAACTCAACATAACGTATTTAGATATAACAAGGCAATATATAATCTAAGAAAACATCAAAATCTTGTTAAACACTCTCGTTATATAATTATATATATTATATATACCATAATTTAATTATATATATATATATAATATAATATTAATTAATATATATATATATATAATAATTAAATATATATATTATATTAATTAATCTGTATATATCTAGTTTGATATCTCTTTATATTATACAAAGCAAAATATTATAAAATGTTATAAGAAATAAATATAATATATATTAATATATATATATATATATATATATATATTATAATATATAATATATATATATATTATATATATATATATATATATTATATAATATATATTTATATAATATATATATATATTATTATATTATATTATTAATATAATATATTAATATATTATATTATATAATAATAAGATTTATATATTTATTAATCTATATATGAATATACTTATTAACTACTATTGATGAATTATATATATCATGGATCTGTAATTAATAATCTTCCTAATCTTAATATATAACAAAGTATAAAGTTTTTTTAAAAAATCAATTAAATTTATATATATTATATATATACCATTATTTATATATATATTGTACTAGTAGTTATAATATATAATATTATATATATATAATATTAAACTATTAATAAGCTAAATTATATAAAATTTTATATATAATAATAATATTTAGCTGAATAATTATATATATATATATGATAGTATATATATATTAAAGTATATTATACTTATATAATGAGAATTTATATATTATAGAAAATATTAATATATAATAAATATAATATAATTATAATAATGAATATAACTAGATAATTACCCAATATGTTTAACTAGTAGCTGAAGCACGCAACATATTCCTTAGTCTGAGCTCAGGTATAAGATTCCAAAACAAATATTTCATGAAAACGAAAGTCTGAAATAGTTTTATATAATCAAATGTATCTAGGTCACACAGCGAACCCAAAACAGACAACACACAGCAGAACACAACACATACACACACAACACACACACACACACACACACACATATAATAATATATATATATATATAATAATATTATATATATATATATATATATTATATAAATATATATATATATATATATAATATATACATATATTATATATACATATATATATATATAATATAATATATAAATATATATATATATTTATATATATATAATATATATATAATATAAATTATATATATATATTATAATAAGGAAATAGAATATATTTGTTATAGTGAGTGAGTAGATAGTAGAGTAGGAAAAGAATGCTCAAATTTTGAAACGTGAACCATATAGAGTCAATAATAGTGAATTCAAATGTTCTATATAATAAGGCTTCGACTTGATCACCGCTTATATAGTTTTCATTTGGATAAGAGTAGAGATAAAACTCGTAAATTTAAATTATCATTTCGAGTGAGAAATAGGTACCGTGAATATTTAAAAAAAGCGATTTGTGCTGGGATTTAGAGGCGTTGAATTGCAACTGAATAATAAGTAAAGGGGCTTATTTAATAATGAAATATACTGTTAAAAAATAAAATAAATTAAGATATATAATAAATATAAATTGATACGTAAGTTATACGAATATTCTTCCTTTTACTTTCTATACTTCATATACTCATCTTCTTTTCTTCCTTCTTCTTTCTTCTTCTTCGTCTTTCTTATTTATTCTTTCATTCACATCTTTCTCTTAATTCTTCTACTACTTGTCTTATTATTTTATACCCTTTATCTTTCTTCACTTTCAGCCCATTCATTATTTACTTCTTTCTTCTTAATTTTCTTTACTTTCTATTTCTTACTTATCATTCTTTTAATCTATTCTTTAACTTCTTTATACTTCTTCTTTTCTTCCGCTTTCAACAACTCCTCCTTCTCAAGGACACCTCCTAACTTTTCAATCTTCGCTTTCTGATAGTACGTCCCGTCATCGACGATTAAACATATTATATCTTTACTTCTTCTTTCTTCAGTCTCGACATGCTCTTTCCCTTCTTCTTTCTATTTTATGTCATATTGTATTTTTTTTAATAGTTTCTTCGGAAGGACTACTTCCAGTCACACTCTTCTAAATATTAAAAAAATTCTTCCTCTTATCACCGTTCTTCTTTACTTCTTCTTCCTTCTTACTCTTACTTCTTATACTTTCTCTATCACTTCCTTCTTACCTTCTTTCACTTCTTCTTAAACTTATACTTATCTTCATTATTAATTACTTCTTCTTCTTCCTTTTCATTTCTTATTAATATATATTAAATAATCAATATAAAATAATAATTTAAATTAAATTAAAATGTGAATAATAATTATATCATAATAGGAGGGTCCTGTTTGGTAGAGTATCAATAAATATAATCAATGGAAGGAATACAATTCTAAATCAGATAATGAGAAACTAAATAGTTTAAGGTAAGTTAAAAAAAATATTTTATACATTGTACATATGTGTAAATAATAACAAATATAATTCAGTTATTTATAATATTCCATATAAAGACTGTGAATGTGTGTAAACATAGGTGAAATATGCTGATAAGTATAAACAATAATTAATATTAATAAAACAAAAATTTAATATGATTTAAAACTGAGTAAGATATTGTTTTATTTGTTTGTTGTTTTTTAAAAAAACAAAAATAAATTTACTTAATATTTTAATAATAATTTGCTTTTTTTATATTATAAGTTAGTTTATAAAAATATCACATCTGAAAAAAAGATTCAAAGAAATTTAGAACAACAAGGAAAATGAAATTGATAGCTGATTTAATAATTATTTAAATGTAAATAAATCGAAAATTTTTCCAATCACAGTTAAACTTTAGTTTTTCCTAATTGATTCCTTCCTATGCCCACCAGCAAGCCTAATCACTGACTTGTAAATATTTGCATAAATTAATTCCTTAATATATATATAATTATAATATTAATCGCTATTTATATATTATATATATAATAATTATATATCTATATATATATATAATAATTAATAATTAATAATATATTTATATTATAATATCAAACATATAATATAAACATATTAGATTTGTCTTGATTTGTGTAAAGTGTTATATATATAATAATTATAATATAATAGATAATTAATATTATATATATAATAATTATAATTTAATATGATATAATTATAATTAATATAATATTAATTAATAATAATATTATATAATATAGTATATAATTATAAATATAATATTAAATAATTAAAATAAATTAATTATATTAATAATACTATACTTATATTATATATATATATTATGTATAATTTATAGAACTAATAATAATATATATACCTAAATATTATATTTATATTATAGTATATAATATATATTTGTCTTAATTTCAAATGAAAGTTAATATATATATATAATTTCATTAAATTTATGGGGAAAAATATGTGTGTGTGTGTGTTGTATGTGTGAGTGTGTGATTGCTGTGCGTGAAGTGTGCCGTAATCTGACGCGAGATGCTCAACATTGCATAAAGAAAGAAAAAGCAAACACAGTTACTTTGCCGTTAACCTAATAAATATATGTATAATAGAATCCCTAAGCGTAAATGCATTTCAGAGCCACGACTCTTTAAAAAAACGCCTGCGTATGGGCACATAAGAGAGCTCACATAAGCTAACATTATTTTTTTCCTAGATCCAAGTGAAACAAAGGAATGGGGAATCGGGTAAACATTTGAAATCGACGAAATTAGATCTTTTAAATAAAGCATTTCTCAACATTTGATGAATGAATAAGATTGAAGGGCAAGAGATGTAGTGTAAAAGAAGAGTTCGTTTGTCATACTAACTCTTATCGAAATTAAGTTTAAAAAATTAAAAAAGAATTCAGTTTGATGATTAAATCTGAGGAGATTAAAAGAGTGACTGCGGAAAGAGTAAGAATAGTAATAAATAAAGAAGACTGAGCGCCAAAATAAACTGAATGTTAGCGTGAAGACTGATTGATATTGATGGGAAAAATGAAAGGGAGATTGTAAATGAATTTCATGAGGTTTTTGCGAGGAAAACATGTTTGTGTTTTTGCTAAAAGTTAAAGCTCGTGTAATTAAAATGGTTTTCAAGAATTTGAAGGGTCCCTTTTGAATTTTAAAGGTAATAAGTGAATGAAAATTGAATTGAATTACCAATCTTTTATGGATTTTGAAAGAGAACTAGTGACTAGTGATACCTAGTTTAACTAACAAGAGCTTTTTTATGTTTGCTTGAGTTGCCGGGATAAACGGAAAGGGGCACTCTTTGTTAGACTTTATATATATTATATATATATATATATATATAACGTAGTATATATATATATATAATATAAATAGGTATATATATATATATATATCATATATATATATATATTATATATATATACTAACCTTATTACATATTATAGTATATTATATCATCTTCCCTTTTTGTTTTAACCAAGAATGGGGGTAATGGTGCGTGCATGAATCGGAAAGAGAAGCTAGTAGAAGAAACATGACAAAGTGGAAAGAAAGCCCAGCCTTACCGACCTCTTTACCTATTTAGTGAGAACTCGGCACAGTCAAAAAATCCACCCTAGAAGCTTCACGGGACCGCGACGGACCTCACCATGGCATCGCTACATCGTCAAGTGTAGGGTTCATCCACCGGCATGCCGCAGGTGGGCCACAACCATACCCTACACAAAACCCAGCCAGTTCACTCCTACTATGCACTTTATCTCGCCTCTGCCAAAACCACATTTCTCTCCTTCAGCAAACATTACTTAACTGACTCAATGCACTTTTCTTCGGTTTCACAACAGGTAAAGTAAAGCCCTCACCACTATAGGTCACAGAATACAGAAGGCAGGGACTTGTCATTCATCTCTTAAATTGAACCTTTCCACATGACCAAATCATCTCAAAGTACTTTCATTGATTCTCTCATTTACCCATTATCTCCTTCTACGAGCAACAACATAAACTCCTCTAATGACGCGCTCCATCATATCCTCATGATATAAGTAAGTCATATTTTCTAGTTCTAACAACCTAACACACTAATCTGTTTTCTCTTTTTATTATAGACTACATAGTACACACACACACACACACAACACACACACACACATATATATATTATAATATAATATATAAATATATATATAATATATATAATATATATATATTAATTTAGACTTACTATTATATAAGATATACTATCTAGATGATGTATTATATAGTAGTTATAAAATAATATTATAATAATTATATAAAAGTAAGTTATATATATATATATATATGGTAGGTTATATAATTTATAAATTTAGTATATAGTATATATTTTTAATGATAATTTATATATATATATATATAATATATATAATATTAATTTATATATATATATAAATATTATATATATATATATATATATATATTTTATAATATATTAATATATATAATTATATATATTAATATATATATTATATAATATTATTATAATTATATTATATAATATATTATTATATATATATATATTAATATATATTATTATATAATATATATATATATACTATAATTATATATATATTAATATATAATATGTTATATATATAATATATATTATATATATTATATAATATATATATAATATATATATATATATATATAATATAATATATATATATATATATATATATAAATTTATTATATATTATATAGTAATTTAATATAATAATATTTAATACCAATCTCCCAGGTACGAGTTTTCGCAATTGGTCTCAGTATGGCTTTATCACCCATACTATATTTATATCTTCCTTCTGGCCCTCATAGTAAAACTATCTTGATCGTTAATGAGAAAATCTACTTGAGAAACTATTTTTGATAACAGTATATATATATCAATGGTTATACTGATAATGCTAATGGTTTCCGATGTTATACACTCAGGTAGGGTTAATTTTCACCCTTTTAGTTAGAAGCTTAGAGCATTTCTTCCATTTTGGCCTCGATAACTCGTGTATCTTTTACCAGAGTTCTCTATATAACAGAAAATCGTATCGTTTCTACGGCGCATTAAAAATTCTAAACTCAGCTAGTCCAAGAGTATTAATACTAGCAGAATAAGTAAGGGGCAGGGTGTTTGCTTAGCCCTGATTCGCCCTATAATTATTATATTTTAATATTATTTATCCTACTATTCTATATTATTATTTATTATTATTATTATTATATTGATTATTATTATTTTATTATTATCATTATTATTATTATCATTATTATTATTATTATTATTGACGTTTATTGTGGTTCACTGCCTTAACTGCCACCAGCAAAGATGTCTCTCTCAATATGATGCCCGATGGTCGCTATAATCCCAAACTCACCCGTGCTCAAATAATTTTTGCCTGCAATTTGTGTATTAGCATTATGAATCCAAGCTTGAGCGTCAATTTATATCATTAAATTAAAACTTATCCAAAGAAACTAAATCGCGAATATTGTCATCACTACACACAAATGATAAAAAAAAAATATATATTTTCAATCAGAAAAGTATCTTTTAATATTTTTTCATGGATATTTTTTTTTATATTCTTAAGAACTATATGAAAAGAATCTAATTCCTATTATAAGAATTTTGAAACCTTTTACTCCGATAAATTACCTTCAAAATATATAAAATAATGTTATCCAGCATCCTTTTTTTATAAAATTTAAAAACGAACTCATTAAATTTAGTAGACATCTTTTGCAATAAAATCTGACCAGGTCTCATTTCAAAAGCTTTCTCACCCTAAATTCTGAAAGCAACTCAGACTTTACATTAATTTAAAAAGAATCATCATTACCTTGTCTAAGTTCTTAATTCCTTATATTAACATTAATTAAATTTTTACTTAGATAGTTTCAAGAAAGATATATATAATATATTTCTGAGTATGTTCTTAAAAAACAGATATGTATCTACTCTTATTATATAATTGTCCATCCCCTTACATTGTCGATTTGTGTATTTAAATTTCTTATCATCGATCCAGACACGAAGAGAGATGAAAGATCAAACATATTAATATAAAACAAGAAAAAAAAAAAAAAAAAAAAAAATAATATATATATAAATATAAAAAAAATAATATAATAAAGTAAATAAATTAATATAAAATAGAAAATCAATAGAAAACTAAAGCATAAAAATATTATATATCTATAAATAAAATAGAAAATAAAAAAAGGTTAGGATAGTACTGAGAATTTCGTTCTCGGGTTTCATATAGTTTTTACTAGGCGCATTATCCATTGGTGGTATGTAAGAAGGGTATAATAAGTATATATGAGTGATATGGGTATATATAGTATATAGTATATATTATATATATATGATATAATATATATATAATATATAATTTATTCTGTCGCTTTACTTACTTAGGTAGTTTTATTGTATTTATTCTTTACTTCGTTTTTTTTTTGTGTTGGAATATTTATAACATATATATATCTATTATTATACTATATTATATATATATATATATATTATACTATATTATATATATATATTATTAATAATATTATAAATTGGATGATATATTTAAATTTAATTTATAAGCATAGATATTTAAGGATATGTAGTTTTAAAGCATATAAATATTTATATATAATAATAATAAGGTATATATATTATATATATATTAGGTTAGTATAATATAGTATAGTATATAATATATATATATATATAATATATTTATAATATATATATATATATATATTAATTATATATATGTATATATATAATATATAATATATATATATATATATATAATAATATACATATTATATATTAAATATATATTATATACTATATATAGTATATATTATAGTATATATATATATAATATATATATAATATATATATATATAATATTATATTATTATTATTTATGATATTAAATATATATATATATATTTAATATATATATATATATATATATAGTAAAGATATAGATATATATATATAGTATAGGTATATATATAATATAGATATATATTATATATATATATATATATAATATATATATATATATTATAATATATATAAATATATATATTATATATATATTATATATATATATATATATATATATATGATTATATAATTATATATATATATATATATAATAATTATTATATATATTAAATAATATATATATATATATATATTTATATATAATATATATATATATATATATAGTATATTATATATATTATAATCATATATATATATATATAATATATAGTATATATTATTTAGGCAAAATTGAATTCCAAGAAGACAGCACATCACCGCCTCAATCATTAAGTTTTAAGAAATAATTAATCAAGCGAGATTTTAAGGTAATGAAATAAATTATATTCGTCGTAGACAAGCAACGAGGAATGGATGATTAGACTTCGTGTTAGAGATAACAATTGATATTTCTAATTATATTTATTAATATAATACTAAAAGTTATTAACAAATAAACTTAAATAAAAATGAAAAGTAATCTGACAAATGAGCATTAGACGTTGTCTTAGATCGAGAAAAAAATAGAAGTGTTGATTATTTCGCTTCATGTTTATTATATCTACACACATATAGAGCTTGGCAGAAATGTAAATAGAATGAAATAGTCTGGGTTATGAGGAACTCGAATGTGAAGTATGCCTCACTAAAGATTAATGGTGCAGCGGGCCCTTGGTGATTAGAAGTTAGGATTGGAAGAAAGGAGAAGTTGAAATATTGGTACGTCTAAAGTGATACGATAATTAAGAATTAGCAATTTAATTGAACACCACACAAAAGTGAAAAGTCTTGAAAATCAAAGAAAGTCCAAAGACTATAAGACTATGGGATTATAAGATACTATATATATAGTCTTAACCGCTAATCTAATTTTTTTTTATGAACTCTACAGGTAGATAATTTAGAGCTAATTGGTTTTTACCAACTATGGTGTTTTCACTGAGGTTTTTTCATGTCAGTGGTGATGCTAAGTATAAAATGTAAGTTTTTCAGAAATGACCTCACATGCGTTCAAACTTATTTTGAAGCACGCTACAGCGGTTATGCCCATATAATTGCAATTATTTAACTGAAATTAGAGGAAGTCGCTAAGAGAAACATTATGCCAAAGGTTTATAATTAAGAATGGTTACATAAAGACTATGTAGTTAGCTGAAGTGAAAATATATGTGAAAATGAAGTAAGGAAAGACACAGTAGAACAACAGCAATTACCAAAGGAAACCACTGAAGAAAAAAAAGGAAGTGTTGAATTGTTTTTTAAAAGAGGAAATGGAAAGATAATAATTATAATTAACTTCTGGGTGATTGAAGATATCCTCCTGTGATGAATGAATTAAGAAATTTAAGATATAGAAAATTTTCAAAAGTATAAATGCATTGATAAATAAAGAATGTGATAACTCAAGGAAGCATAGATGAACCCCGTTGCTTACATATTTAGATTTGTGAAGAAGTGATAAGAAAATGATGTACGAAAATGATTTAAGTTAAAAAAATCTTAAAACACACAGAGAAAAGGAAAGGCAATTAAGAAGGAAGGAAGGGAACTATGGTAACGGAGATGGTAGTAGTTACAAAGAAAAATAATAATTACATTGCCAAGTTATTTAGAAACGATAAATCAGAGACCTTGAATATCCAATATCCATTACTAAGAGGAAGAAACGATCACCATTTGGTGTAGCTAGCATTAATATATCGGGAAAACAGTGGGTGAAGGTAGTTTTGCAATGGGAATGTTGGCGTTGGAAAATTTTCCTTTCGAGAAGATAATAGCTCTGGCTAAAAAAATCTATGAATATCAAAAATATAGGGAACGTTATATTGTGTGATAAACATAGTATAGATAGTATAATCAACCAAGTAAAGAAGGTCCTTCTGTGGGCAGTGCTAGCAAGGGGAATACAATAAGATAAAATTAGAGAGCAAATTTCTGAAAAAGAGAAGGGGTTTGTTAATAGGAAAGGCGCAAGGAACAACATATATTCCCTAACAATGCAGAGAGAGAGAGAGAGAGAGAGAGAGAGAGAGAGAGAGAGAGAGAGAGAGTGCTTTAGACACTGCAAATAAGTCGGTTTATTGCTGATTAGGAATACGTATATTATTAGAAGGGGTAAGCTTTAGTTAGACTAAATTGGCCCTATCAATGTACAACAGAGTTGGCCTCAGCATTAATTCTTGTCCCTAGCTACAGATTATGCAAAGATATTGCTGGGCCTAACGTCGTGTAATGATAAGGTCGGCCAATTGCTAGTGATCTAACTCATAAAGCTTAACGCCTTGTAATAATGATATGTAGTCCTATATCAGCAAAGTTTTCTATACCGACTGTATCCCTACGAACACTGCAATAACTTGTTATTTATATAGCTAAAATAAATTTACAAAATGAATATGAGTGATTTGAACAAGTGGCAGGCCGAACGAAATTGAATCAGTTTTGTTAGGCTGGCCATTTAACCAATGTTTTCCATTGAGAAAATTCGAATAGCCTAAATATAAGCGCAAAACATGGCAGGCAAGAGAAATAATCTAAACCAGTATTTTTAAAAATGAAAACCTAGCAGGCTGCAGAAATATTACTTTTTTAAAAAAAAAATTTGAACACTTAAAACTTATACAAATGTATGATTTTATTTAATGAGTAGCATAGCTAGTACCTCCTAGTTAAAATGAGTCTTCAAAACGCAGTACACAAATATAAATCACCTCTCTTATTCAGAATACCAAAAATGTTGCCAGATCACGAAAAATGGACTACCGAATTATTTCAAATCTCGCAATCTTACCAAGTTGTTGCCAAATGATCCGAAAGTTTTCCAATTTGAATAGAAATTAATCCCCGGATAGAGAAACCCGGGCATCTAGTGACGCGAATTATTCATCCTCAATGAACTATTAAGCATTATTGAGTCGATTCGATGAGAACTAAAACTGAAAGGATAAATCTTGAAACATTAGCAAAGTAAGAAATTGTAATCTATATTTTATTTCCAGTAATTGGTCCTAAAGTTGTGATTAATTTTGAATTTCATCCTATTGGTAATTATTTGGTTCATAGTTTAGCTAACTCTAAGTTCACTTATTTTTGGATGATATTAAAATAAATTTCCCAAAATATTGAAAACAAACATTTTAACTATTTTTTTTAAATTATTGATTTTTAAGCTAAGTAATTTATATATATTGTTTTAAGACAGCAAGAGAAACGACAAGAGGAGTCGAGTTTTACGGGAGTCTCACTAAGAGTTATATAATTTTGTTGTGGAGTTTATCATCCTGTAGTTAAAATAATTACTTTTTTATTACCTCATATTGCAAAATTATTTATAAATTACGAATAACTATTGATAGCTGTTCACTATGCATCAGAGATAATTCTTTTAAAAATGGTTTTAAATATATATCAATATTTAATAATAATATTTTGTAATGAGATTTTCTACTCAACATTAACTAAACTCTATTGGACATATATTTTAATTTTGGTTTTTCCTATTGTTCCCTTAATTAAACAAATTTCTTTTAACCTATTAGAACATTTTTTACTGCCGGTCACAAAATTATTTTATATATTTGCACCCTCCACTTCTCTTCCTTTCCTTTGAAAATTGCAGATTTTTTTGATTTTTTAAATTACCTCACCTTTTACTAGTCAAACATATTACGTTTACATGGAAATGTCGTAAGAGTTGTGTGCATGGTATATCCTATCAAGTATTTACACTATTATTACACTGGAAAGACTATCCCATCTATGGTGGTAATAGTTCCCCTTGTATCCTAGGGTTCCTCCCTCCATATCATTGTTTAATTTAATTTTAATGAATATAGGCTAAAATATTCCTCAGTGCTGAAGGCGTGTTTATATTCACGTTTAGCCACTTTAACACCTCAAACTATCCTATTGATTTCTTTTATTTTCCCCTCAATTCGCATAACCCTAACTAATCCTCATCTGAAGATTTATCATCTCTTACTGATTGCAAGTATTTCTCTCTTTGGTTAACGTCAACTGTTGAAATTCTTTATTTTCTTATTATGTGATCTCTTGTCAGTATCGGGAATGCTTTGTAGTAACACTTGAGATATGAAAGCATTTTGACAGGGTATTTTTTGCTATTATGTTGAAGTTATGCTCTGAGCTGGGGTGGGTTTCCTTATTTTTACTTTATAGCTTGCTTCTCTTTATTTAATAAAACCATGCCTGTGGGTAGCGGTTCAATTGCAATAATATGAGTTTTTACTCACCAAGACTTTCTCTTTCATACCTCCTTTCTGATTAGGTAAACGCATGCCTTGGTTTCTCTCAAACCTTTCCATAATAGTAGTTATCTAATGAAGTAGAAATTCTATCTTCTTCATTATATTGCCTTCCTCAGGATTCTATTTAATAATATCTTTATAGTCTTACTTTCATTATCAACATATTAATTTACGTTCTAATATTGACACTTATTCTTTCTTGTCACTTTTCAATAGCTTTCAATCTTTAGTTCCATTTCAGATATAACTTGTCTGTCAGCTTTCTGATTCTATTCTTGCTGCCAGTGATACAGGCTCCAGAAGTGAATCAATGATAATTTTTGTATCAGTGTATTGATATAAATCAAACAATATTCTTCTTATAGAATATCCACTAGCTGGTAATGCGCTCTTTTATAACTCCTGCTCATCTTAATGTTTAACTAAAAATCATATTGTCTGAAATTAATCCCAAATAGTTAAATAATAATTTAGGAAACCTCATGTCACAATTGTTGCTAAATTTTAACATTCCTAAGAATCTGTGCGGGATTTCTACCTTTATGAGATTATCTCTTATCTCATGCATTTACTTCTAAGTCAGCCCAGTAACAAGTCAGTATAACTGCCGATTGTTATTATGCAGAATAGAGAGAGAATGTGTAGAAGAGAGATCAGAGAAGAGATGGAAGACGAAGAGGAGAGATGAGAGAGAGAGAGAAGAGAGATGCAGACGCACGATATTATAGTAGATTATAATTCCTATAAAAGGGTAATCTCCAAGGCCAGAAATATGTAATTAACCCAGAGACAGTATATAGATAGTTACTATATTAGCAGTATAATTAGATATGAGTTAACTAGTATCTAGTATGATAGATTTGAGATATAAGAGATGAATTGAGAGATACTGAGAATAGAGATAGATGTAGAGAGAGATGAGAGAGAGAGGAGAGACAGAGAGAGAGAGAGAGAGAAGCTCTAACCAATATATATATATATATATAACTAATTAATTAATTAGTTAATTTCTTTTGAAAAAGAGTGTATATTATATATATATAGAGAGAGATAGAGATTATTCATCGATAAAGACGATCGTGACCTTCATAGTGTATATGTGGAATGACGAGCCTGATCTATATGACTGAGGAGGGAGGATATAGAGACTAGAGAGAGATGAGAAGAATAAGATGATGATTAACCTACTATTTCATCTCTGAGTGGTCATGACTTATTAGCCTATTTTTATACTTTAAAACGTATAAGTTTAGGAACTCTATTTCAGTATTTTTGTTATTTTTAATAAGATATTATAAGCTTCTTAAATCTTACCTCCTAATAAATATTTAACACATCTCAAAATTCCGTGCATCTCCACGTATATTCTCTTCATGTAAAACGTTGCAACGAATTTCTCATGAACATTGCCTGAGATATTAACCTCATGTGCCCATGCTCATAATCAGTATGCGATGATGTTCGAGTTCTACTAAAGTTTCCTAAGATAATCTAAATATTAGAGATCTGCTCTTTCCTTATTGCGCAATTCCTTAGGCATTTTCTATCATTCACCTGGCTTATTATTCTATCTTACTCTTTATATCTATACATTCGATCTTTACTATATATTGCTCGGCCTCTCGCCTTTACGTCCGTCCATATATCCATTTTCTTATCTCTCAGTAGTTCTCATGTATAATATATCACCAGTTTCTTTTCGCTGGTGTCCACTCCATTTATATTTCTTCTGACCTTACATCAAATCCTACTACCTTTTACATGTCCGACCACTCTCAGCTTGATTGTCGTTGGACATGTTCATTTAATTGATCGATCTGTAACTCTCGTGTTATGTTATCACTCTTATCTCTATCTCCAATTGTCATCTCTAGTAATCACACTCATTCTCATACTACCTTATAGTATACATTACACCTATATGATACTGCTCTTACAATCTACCTCTTCTGTCACTCGATATTCTACTAAGTGCCAACATCGAGCAAGATATGTCAATTAGGTCTCAGTCATTGACCGTATTATATATATTTTAATCTCTGTTAGATAATATGTATTTATCTGTTGCTGAAATGCGGGCTAGCACTGAACATAACTTCTCATATCTTCTCATTTAGCTCTTTCTCCAATTTCCAATATTACATGCTTTCACATATCACACCCTAAGTATTTAATATTTAATCCATACATGAACTCAGCATTCATTTTACCTATCTCATTAATTATTAACCTAAATTTCTCTCTCCTCGCTTCTGTGTCTGAGTCCCTATTCTCAGTGTGTCATCTACTTTTGTGTGATATGTGGTAGGTATTACTATGTCCAGATGTTGAATATATGCTTCCTGAGTTGAGTGTCTTTCCCGATCTCTCTCTGCGTGGCTGAGCAGTTGGTGTAGTTTCTTTATGCTGCCTCTCGTGGATTATTAAATGCGCATGACGCATCATCTATACCAATGATTAAGTTTAGTGATGTATAGCTACTTTCACGAGTAACTCTCTCATTCCATGTGTGTTACAATATCTTTCAGTTTAGGTTTTCCAGTAGATGGTAATATTATTTGTTTTCTTACATAGCTAAGGGTGTATATCATAGACACTACCCTAGTATCACTCGAATCGCTTACAGTGCTCAAACTTCTATCATTCTCTCATTTCTTCTCTTGATATGCTCTCTAGATAACTTTGTCATTATTTTGTGCGCCTTGAATATTAAGTTCTGTTATTTGTAGGTTAGTGATATTGTCCATGTTTTAGTAATATTTCTTTCACACTTCTAATTAAGGAGCTGTACATCTATTATCTCTGTGCTTACTATTGCTGCATTTCTCCACAGCTTTTTCTTCTGTTATACTCTGTCAAAAGCCTTTTTCAGGTCTACAAATGCCAAATAATCAGCTATAGATGAAGATATACCACTTATCTTATTTTTGCTATCTTCAAAATGTTTCAACACACTAATGCAAAAGCATTGTTAAGCTCGTGGAGATTAAATTATTTACTTATTATAGATTCGGTCTGTTGTGCTTTGCCAGCCCCTAACATGTGTCACCAAGCTCTCCAGTCTTGTAGTGTGCCACTGTTTGTTGTTTTGCCAATTCTTTCTGATATATTTCTTTGTGTGATTTTTTTATGGTTTAATAAAAATTTACAGTTTGGTTCTCTGTTGAGATAGTCTGCGATTCACTCTCCTAGTTCTAGCCGATGTGAGTACTGTGATTGTGCATTTTTGAGGTGGTGTGATGCAGCTATTCCCTTTATCAGTGTGATCTAGGGCGAGAACATTAAATTGGCGTTCTCAATCCTTCTACCTTTCGCATGGTCCCGCATACCGTGTCTCCGTAGTCCCGAGCTTCAGGCCTCTTCAGGCTCCAGTGCGCTACAAATCCCACAATCGGCCTCTCGGTTCCGTTCTCCTGCTCCTCAGGTCTTCCGTGTCCTTTATTCTCGATACACTATACGCTTCTTCAAACCTTCCCTATCACTTTATACAAATCTTGTCTACTCTACATCTCAATAACTCAAACTAGTTTCAATTATCTTGTTCGTATCCCTCACTCTCCCTTAGATTTCAACTCCAACAATGTCACATCTTCGTATGTTTTGTTAATTATACCATTTCATTTATACTGATGAGTTACTCTTCTCACACATATTACATAAACACTCTCATCCTCTAGCTATGATTCATTAGAAATATAGATTTTTAATGATTCCGTGTTATTATCTCAATATACTATTTGGTTCAGACTCCAAATATCCTATCACATTTGCATCTCTTATCTTTCACATATTTTTTTAACTGCTATTATTATATTTCCTAAGTCTCTGACCACTCGAGGTACGTATGACTTATCTTGTTTCTTACTGTTTACTGTAACTACAGATTGTTATTCAAAAATTTTTTTATCTTTTTTTTAAATTTTTATGCTGGTTTATAGTTTAAACCCAGTAATTTAGGTAACTTTTAACAATATTTTTATCATTTATTAAATACCAAGGATTATTTCACTAACTTTCATTACTCTCACTCTAACTGCGTTCTAATATATAGTGTCTCAACGCAAAATGTCAACTAGTGCTCTCTCTAATATCTTTTAAACTTTACAGTTCAAACCGTTTTCTCCGGTTATTATCTCATAAGCTCTTCTTCATTATTTAAGTTATCTATCCACCCAACTCCATCCTTAACTCCAATTTAATTTATCTATCAAGAGAATTTATCTAGTTTTGAATATCATTATACACATTCAGAATTAACAGAGCTCGCATCTCAATCTCTTTTTAATTCTGCTCACATTTAACTTAATATTCTTCCTAGTAAACGATCTCTAGTGATACTAACTCCCAACAATGAATCTATATCAAGGTCATAGCAGAGGTATTATGTATTATATTCTAATTCCACATTTCAGTTTTCTTAAATCATATCAATGACTTTCTTTCAGATTAAAATTCTCTCTTTCTCCTCATAATCTAATCCTCTTTATGATCAGAGATCATTTCTTGCATTTTCCATTATATCTCCATTAAGCCAGAAGAATAGCATACTGCTCTTATAAACAGCTCTTTTTGTTTACGATAAGCCACAGAAGCTCCTATTGTTAATGTTATAACCTTGTCCCTGTAGTATTGTTCTGCACAATCTTTCAAAACACCTTAATGCTCCGCGCTCATAAGGTATTGCCTCTCTTCATACTCCCTATTCCCTTATCTCATCACTTCCTTGATTTCCGGTTAATTTCATAGCTTCAATTCAAGGTGTTCTTGCTCTAATTACAATATTCCCTTTGTACTTTCCTCCTCCTACACCTCAAATTATTCCTCCAGCTACTGTCTTTTAATGTGTCCCATCCTCTCAGTCTTATGCAATCTCATTCGTTTATTCATGCTCGCGCAAGATACTGTATTGCCTGCTTGTGTTGGTAAAATGCATGATCTTTGGAGTCTATCATTCATCTGGAAGATACCACAAGTAACGTGACGGATAGTGTCCTCTGAAAACTCCTGCTATGAGCTATGACGTCTGTCTATTCTAGGAATCTTTTTTTTTCCCATACTGTATTCTCTAGCTTCCTCAGCAAAGATGCTAAGTCTCCGTAGCTTTTTTAATATATACAATTTCACGAACTCTCTCATTTGTCCGTCATTGAACATGATTCTGATTCTCGTGTGTGCCATCGAATCAGGCTACTCCAATATATTTCGTCGACATCATAATCCCATTTATTAATTTTTCTTTTCGGTGAATTTATATTTAAAGTCAATCATTTTTAAACATGGAACTCCCTTTTTGTGATGATTTTTCTTAAACTCATCTCTACTATTCTCGAGCGATGGTAAATTAGTTATTCATCTTTTATTCTCAATTTTTCTATAGATAAATATTGCAGAAGACTGCATAGAAGACTTTTCGAGCTAATAGATAAGAATAATATATACTTAATAACCCCTTCTGTTACTCGTGCATTCTCCCCTATATCCCCAAAATTGTAATTTAAAAAACCGTTGAGACCTTGCATTTTGTAGTACTGTTTCTTCGTTTCCTTTTGCTATTATTTTTATTGGTTTCCCTTTAGGAAATAAATAGAAATTTAAATTTTATTTATTTATTTACTAGAAAAAAATGCTATTATAATTTTAGAATTTTAGACTTATAAAACACTTATTCTTTAAATTCTACTTTTATATATGTGTCTGAATGTCTACTTTATGATGCATATCCAAATATACTTCAGATACTACCTCATGTAAATAATCAATGGATGTTCGAATATAACGACATTGACCATTTTCTATTTATTTTTGCTATTCTTTCTTAATCGTCCTTATTAATTAATGATTTTCCAATCGTACTGATCATTTGTTTGATGCCATTATCAGTGTAATAACTTAAAGCTTTAATTTTTCAGGCAAATTCTCACTAAAATGTTATTGTTTTCATATCTGTGCTGATAAATTGAACTACTCTTATTTCCCCACTCTCAAATCATAATCATTTTGAACCACTTGACAAGAAAAGTCAACAGTGTTACCAACATAACACTCCGAACAATCTCTGCAAGGAATGATGTAAACTACAGTTCTACTTGAT